>BQNB010054579.1:2613-39482 GCA_026074375.1 Tanacetum coccineum
CGTTTTTTATACACATGTTATAATACACATTTTTATAAAAACGTGTGCACATAAACGTGCGTATAAAAAAACATATATAAAATTGTGTGTATAAAAACGTGTGCATAAAAACGTGTAAAAAATATGTGTATAAAATGTGTGTATAAAAGCGTGTATAAAAATGTGCATATAAAAATGCATATAAAAACATAGATAAAAACGTGTATAAAAACATGTATTTTCTAAAGGTATTTTTAGATGAACAAAACAACAAACTTTAGTAACTTAAGCGAACAAATTCGCAAAGTTGAGTAACATACCTGATAAGTTTCTGAGTTGGATAACTGGGCTCACAAAAAGCTGACGTGGAGAAGGTCAAAACACAATATCCCAGTTGCCAGTATTCGAGGTAACCTGAATGAACACACTATTGTTGTTCGGTAACCTTAAAGTTAAACTTCGATAGTCCAATAATCCAAATGAACAAAAAAAAAGTTTAGTAACTTAGACGGAAAAAAGTTGATAGTTTAGTAACATATCTATCTAAAAACCTTTTAAATACATACATCACGAATTTTAGTTACGAACCCCTTCACATTCGTGGCTTTGCCCCTAATATATGTATGTATATATATCTAATAAGACTACAACGGATGAACCTATCTGTATATAACCATATATATGCATCATATATGAGTATATATAATTTGTAATGGTTATATTTACTACTATTTAGTGCATGAGAAAGCAGTAGCATATACCTTTGTGAAGGGGCAGTCTTTTTCAATGGAAACTCATCCATAAAATAAATTAGAAAAAGCAATATAAAGGGTTGAAAAATCACAAGATGGTGAAGCACCCCACCTATTAAAAAAATTAATCCAACCAATTTAACACACTTTTTTATTTTCCTATTTTCAATAAGTATTTGTAGATGTGCATGTGAAGCCTCAATAATTTCTCATGCAACAAAAGTGGGGTCCTTCAACTCTTTAGCCAGCCCTTTCCCTTTTGTTCTCATGCCAGCCTCCAACTCCTCAAAGATTCTAACACACACACTTCTATGTGTAAAAACCATGTCTCTTTTTCTTCATTTCTTTCTCTTTTCACTCATTTTACATGCCTATATGCAGCCCACCACCACTGTTGTCACAGCCGCTAAGGTTGCCGTCAAGGGCGTAGATAAGCAAGTCCTCACTTTGAAGAATTTAAATTGGACACCACAAACTAATGCAGCAAATTGCTTCCCTCAAAGATCAAGTTAGTATTCAGCATCACTATATTATATATCTTCGTGGTGCATGGGTTGTTGGGATATTGTGTTATGAAAGTGATTACCTGATTATTACATTTTCAAGTTATGTAGATAATTTTTTTCTTAGTGTTAAGATAGTGTGAAACATGTTTTGATTATCGGATTGTTTATGGGTCATATAATGAGTTTAGGAGTAGTTACTGAAAGTGTAATTATCTTTTCAATTTTGTAAGGAAGATTATTTGATTCATAACAGTCATATTATATACAAGCTTTCAAATAATCATAACTTTCCTTACATCACACAGATTATGAATTTATTTGATTATCACAAGTTCAAGGCTTCAAGCAACGCAAGTACATCCACACACTATATTCGACAACCCGTTTTGTTAAATTTTGTTTATGTGATTCCTGATAATTTTATTTGTTTACACTCACTTCCAAAACTCAAAATTCAATGTCATCCAACAATTTACCTTCAAGGATTTCTAGCCACACAATTCAAATAAGAAAGGAGAAATTAAGGGGAAATTCATCTATTTTTGTAGGTGCATCTGAAATGTGTGATTATGGTTTCTTGTAATTTAAATTTTGTTTCTCATTTGATCCAAACTCATAAGAGTATAACTAACTTACTATACATGGCATAAAGGTCAGATAGAAGTGCTGCTCTTGATTTAGTAATCCTTATAACCAAATGTTATCATCTTTAAAGGTAAAAAATTTTGTTGATATATAAGTGCTTTAAGTTTTCTTGTTTTTTCAGGAACAGAAAAGAATGCCATTATATTAGACTTGCATCACAAGGACTACTGCTCTAAACCCATATCAGACTGGAACCAAAGACTCCAAAAGCATATACTTTCAGATCAAATTCGAGTCCATGCACTACAATCACGTATTAAAACCGCGCTTTTTAACAGTTTCAGTCAAGAACTTACACAAGCTCAAATTCCTCTTGTGTCTGGAGCCAAACTCCAAACTCTCAACTACATTGTGACAGTTGGATTAGGGGGTCGAAACGTCACATTAATCGTCGATACAGGAAGTGACATAACATGGGTCCAATGTGAACCTTGTGAATATTGTTATAACCAACAAGAACCACTCTTTAACCCTTCACAATCTGCTTCATACAGTTCCATTTTATGTGAGTCAAATACTTGCCAGAACCTCGAATCCGCCACCGGTAATTCAGGCGTTTGTGGGGTTAACTCGACAACATGTAACTATTATGTTAGCTATGGCGATGGATCATACACACGCGGTGATTTAGCTAGCGACGACTTAGTACTTGGTAATACACCAATCAAAGGTTTCGTATTTGGTTGTGGCCGGGCTAATGATGGGTTGTTTGGTGGAGCTTCCGGGCTTATGGGGCTGGGAAGAAGCGCTCTTTCAATGGTTTCTCAAACTTTTGATGTTTTTGAAGGGGTTTTTTCCTACTGTTTACCTTCGGTAACAGATAAGGGTTCAGGATCACTAATTCTGGGCGATGAAATTTCACTATACAAAAATTTTAGCCCGATTTCTTATACTAACTTAATATCAAACCCAATGTTACCCACCTTTTATTTTCTGAACCTCACGGGAATAAGCATGGGAGGAGTGGAATTACAAGATCCAACTTTTGGTAAAAGGGAAATGCTAATAGATTCGGGAACAGTAATTACGCGGCTTTTTCCTTCGGTTTACAATGTCGTTAAGTCTGAATTTTTAAAACAATTTTCGGGTTTTCCTAAAGCTCCATCGTTTTCAATCTTAGATACTTGTTTTAACCTATCTACCTATGAAGAAGTGGAAATACCTACATTCAAGTTGCATTTCGGGACGGATGCTAAACTTATTGTGGATGTAACTGGTATACTTTATTTTGCAAAGGCCGATGCATCTCAAGTTTGTTTAGCTATCGCAACCCTTTCGGATGAAGAGGAAGTTGGTATTATTGGGAATTACCAGCAAAAGAACACAAGAGTTGTATACAACACTAAGGCATCTACAGTTGGATTTGCTAAAGAAAACTGTGGTTCAGATTAAAAATATGAAGGATAAGTGTGATCAATTCATGATTGTTGTGAATAGTATATCGTTTAAAGGGTTTTCAGAATTGGGGTGATGGTATAAAATTTAATCATACATCAATGCAATGTATGATTTTTGAGTGTGGCTTAGGTAATACAAATCTTGTAATTCAAGTCTCTCGTAAATATTTACTTGTGAACGCATTTCGATAAGCATAAGAAGAAATCCATGTGTTAAAATTCACATGTAAATAAAAATTCATATGTGACTAGATTCAGTTTGGTCCTTTGTGTTCTTTGATACAGGAGCCGTAAAGTATACTTCGTCTTCTCAAATAAACTGTTCCACATTGGTCATTGTACACATATTCATGTAAATTTAGTCCTCAAACATAGTTATAGTGTTCAATAATCACTTATTATGTCATAATCACTTCTTAGCAGCAAGAACGGCTAGGCAATTTGTACAATGACATATTTAAATTCAGAAGTAAACAATGGAATAATCATATTCACCTGTCTTACTTGATTCTGCCACAGATTAATCAAATACAATTTGCGCATAGAAAGGGGGAATCTACAGAACTGTTACATATATATCCAAGTACATCGAACGGACCTACCTCTGGAATTTCTTGGTTCGGGAGTTTATGATTCTTTTGTACTGTGACCGAAAACAAGAGATAGTTGGGTAAACAAACATGCTGCCACATTCCATGTTGATTGGAGCGTAGCGAAAACTGTTTTGAACCTCCCTGTAATAAATGAATCAAGATATTTTCTAAAAGACTTCTTAACTTACAGTTTGCGGTCTTGGATTTTGTTAACACTAAAAGAATTATTTATAAACACAAGCGCTCCATTTATGGTTGCTAGGTATGCTTCTGGATAATTTTCATGGTTGCCTTATAAATCATGGCTATTACCGATAAACTTTTCCTAATGCTTGTTATCTAAGTCCAATTAATTGAATACCGATCATAACTGTTTATGTTAACAACAAATAGTTTCAGTCCAACGAAAAGTATTAAATTACTCTTTGGTAAAGGAAAGCAAATCTAGGTTCTTAAAATTTAAACATAATCTTTTCTACAGCTATATGCTGCATGTCACCAAAAATACCAATACAGATACACTTGTTCTCTTGTGTTTCTAAGTATTTAAAATATCGAATGATATCAAATAACATATAAACCTCACTATTTATCTCTAAAGTTACATCAATCATTAAATTAATTTCATTTTTCCTTTAGCTACTGATTCTTTTCACAGTATGAACATGACACAATGCTTTCTGGAGTTCCAGTCAATCCTGAAACATTCTGTCCGCGGTGGCCCCATATTGTATGTGCAATGTTATAGATAAATGGGTTGCATAGAAAAAAAGCTAGGTGGAGTGAAGATAGCGGTTAGTAGGAAGCGGCCTTGCAGACTGATTACGGTGGAGAAAATGACCAATTCATTTCCTGTTGTGTAATTTCTTTGTGATGTAATTTGCAAGGAGGGAAAATGCTGTTGTGTCTCTCCGGGGTGAGGTGATGGTAATAAGACCTCGTCTTGAAGCCATTGATTTTTAGCACACTGGGATTTAATGACGGCAACACATCTATTATTCTGCAGAAACGTTGGTTCAAGTTAGGGCAGGGCGCTAAATCAATCTGTAAAATTATAATATAGAAATTAAATATAAGATTTGGGGTTGTGAAATGCGTAGTAATATGTAGGATTAAAGATAACTAAGAAGTGGATAGAGTTTGTTTGTTTTTGTGCAAATTTATTTTTTTTTTGTGCTGCTGGGGGGGGTCTGGAGGGGGGGTGTTTGCATTATATTTTGGATTTTTTTTTTGCTAGAGGGGGCTTTTTTTGGGATGAGGAAGTTCGTGGGGTTTGAGTGCTGTATTAATTTTGGGTCTTTGTTTGCATTTGTTTTGTTTTTTATTGCTATCTGGTTTTTTAGCTTATTTTGCTAGTTACTCTTGTACATGGTGGGGGTTGTATGTTTTGTGTGTATTGGTTTTGTTTTTTGCTGGTTTGCTTATCACTATATTTATCTTGTTGATGATTTTTTGTATTATTTTTTTAGTTGGTTGTTTGGATTTTGATTATGCTTTTTTTTGTTGTGTTTTGTTTTTGTTTTGTGTTATGTTTTTATCCTTTTTGCTGTTATTATCTGACTAATTGGGGGTAGGTTAGCGGGGGGGTGAGGGTGGGGGTGGGGAGGTGGGTGTTGCTGCTGTTTTCATTTCTTTTTTGCTTTTTTGCTTTTGGTTCTTTTTTTTGGTTGTTTTTTATGTTTTTCTTGCTTTTTTGTGCTGTATTTTTGGCTTTGCAACATCGAGTATTATTTTTATTTTCTGTTTTTTATGTTGTTTTTTGTGTTTTTAGCTATTTTAATTTTTTTGTTATTGAGTTTTTGTTGATTTTTTTTTGATTTATTTTTTGCTTGTTTTTTTGCATATTTTGCTATTCTTGTTTTATTTTGTTTTGTGTGCAATGTTTGTCGGTTATTTGCTTATGTGTTGTTGCTTTGTGATTTTTTTTGATTTTATTTTTTTATTTTTTTTGCTTATTTTTTTTTTTGTTCTTTTTTTATTTTTTGTTGTGTTTGATTTTTTTTTTTGCAGTTTGTCCTTTTTTTTTATTGTTTTTTTTTTTTGTTTTTATTGCCTTTTTTGCTTTAATTGCTATTTTCATATTGACTTAAGGAAACTAGTTTTTTTTGTTTTATCTTTTTTTTTTAGTTTGTTTTTTTTTATATGTTGTTTTATTGTTTGCTTTTATTATTATTTTAATTTCAAATAGAACATACTGCTGTTTTTTCTGGCTTTTTTTTTTTAGTTTTTTTTGTTTGTGTTCTTATTTGTGTTTTTTTCTTTTTTGTTTTTTTTTTTTTTTTATGTGTTGCTATTTGATATTTTTATACTTATTTATTTGTCATTGGATAACTCAATTTTTTTTTTTTTGATTATTTTATGCTTTTGTTTTTTTTTGTTTTTTGTTTGCAAAATTTTTTTTTGTTTTCTGTTATTTTTTGTGTTTTAGTTTTTTTTTTCTGTTTTATATAAATTGCTTGTTTTTTTTTTTTTTGCTATCTTGTTCCTTTTGTTTTTTTGTTTTGTTTTTTGCTATTTGCAATTTTTTGCTATTTTATTTTTTTTTTTTTTTTATTTCGCATTTTGCATTCTATAAATTTTTAGTTTTATGCTTGTTGTTTTTGTTTTTTTATTATATTTTGTTTGGTTTTTTTGTTTCTGTTTTTTTCTTTTTTTCTTTTTTTGGTGTTTGCAATTTTTGATTTTTATGTATTTTTATTTTTGCATGTTTGCATGTTTTTCTTTTTTTGTTTTTTTTTTTATTTTTTTTGTAGGTCCAGCCCTTATATTTTTTTTTTGCTGCTTTATTCTTTTATTTTGAATCTTGCTGCTTTGGTTTAATTGTTGGTTTATTTTTGTTTTTTTTTTAGTTTGTGTTTTTGCTTTTTGCTTGTTGATTTTCTTGCTGTAATTTTTTGTTTTTTATCTTTTTTTCTTGATGTGCTTTTATTGTGTTGTTTTGTTGTTTTCTTTTTGTTTGCTTGACTATTTGCTTTTTTTTTGTTTTTTTTTTTTTATTTTTTTGTTATTTGCTGCTTTTTTGTTATTTTTTCTTGTTTATTTTTGTTTTTTGAGTGGATGATTTTGCTTTTCTTGGTTTCTTTTTGTTTTTTTTGTATATTTTTTTGTGCTATTTGATTATGCTTTTAGTTTTTTATATTTTTGATTTGTATGTTTCTTTTTTTATGGTGATTTTTGTTTTTTTTATGTTTTATTTATTTATTTTTTTTGTTTTTTATTTGTATTTTTTTTGTCTTGCTTTTTTGTTTTTTGCTTTTAGCTTTTTTGCTTGTTTGTTGTTGTTGCATTTTTTTGTTTTGTTTTTGTTTTTTGCCTTTTATTTTATCTCTTTTTTCTTTTGCTGCTTTTTTTTTTTGTTTTTTTGTTTTTGCTGCTTGCTTTGCTTGATATTAGTTTTATTGCCTTTCTGCTGTTTGTTGCTTTTTTTTGCTTGGTTGTGCCTTTTTTGCTTATGATTTTTGGTTTTTTTTTTTGTGTTTTTGTTTCTTTTTTTTTTTTTTTTGCGTATATTTTGCTGAATTTGTTTTGTTGTTGGTTTTTTATTTTTTTTTTCTGATTTTTTGTTGCTTTTTGTTTTTTGTCTTTTTTTGCTTTTTTTTATTTTTTTTTTTTTTGTGTTTTTACTTTGTTTTTGTTTGTTGTTATTTGCTTTTTTGTTTTTTTTCTTTGCTTTTTTTTTTTTTTTGCCCCGTTTTTTGCTTGCTTTTTTTTTTTTTTTTTGTGTGTTTGCCTTTTGCTTTTTTTTATGCTTTGATTACTCTGCTATTTGCTGATTATTTTTTTTTGTTGTGCTTGTGTTTTTTTTTTTTTTTGTTTTTTTTTTTGCTTTCTGTGCTTGCATTTTTTTTGTTTGTTTTTTGTTTGTTTTTTTGCTGTGTTTTGTTTCTTTTTTTTTTGTTTTGCTGTTTTTTTTGTTGTTTTTTTTCTTGCTTTTTTTTGCTTGTTGCTTTGTTTTTTTTTTTTTTTTTCGTTTTATTTTATTGGGTTTGTGTTTGTTTTGACTTGATTTTTAGTTTTTTTTTTATTTGTTTTTTTGTTTTTTGTTTTTTTTCGTGCTTTTTTTTTTCTGTTTTTGTTTTTCTTTCTTTTTCTTTTTTTTTTTTTTGTTTTTGCTTTTTGGCTAATTTTGTTTAGTTTGCTTTGTTTTCTTTGATTTTTTGTTTGCCTTTTGTTTTTGCTTATCTTGCTGTTTTGCTTTTTTTGCTGTTTTTTTTTTATGCTTTTTTTATTTTTTTTTTTTTTTCTTTTTGTGTTCTTGTTTTATTTGTTGTTGCATGCTTTGTTTCTTGGTTTGTTGCTTTTTTTTGATATTTTTTTTTTGTTTTCTTTTTTTTATTTTTGACATTGCTTTTTTTTTTTTTTTTTTGATTTTTTTGTTTTGTTTTGTTGTTGTGCTTTGCTTTTTTTATCTTTTTTTTTTTTTTTTTTTTTTTTGTGATGCTTTATTTATTGTTGCTTGCTGTTTTTTTTAGTTTTTCTGATTTTTTTGTGTTGTGTTATTTTTTTTCTGTTGCACATTTGCTTTTGCTTGTTGCTTTCTTGGTTTTTTTTTTGCTTGTTTGTTGTTTTATTTTTTTTTGCTTTTTTTTTTGTTGCTTTTTTTTCTTTTTTTTTTTGGCTTTTTGTTTTTTTTTGTTTTTCTTTTTTTTTGCTTATTTGCTTTGTTTTTTTGCTTGCTATATTTTTATTTGCTGCTTGTTGCTTTGTATTCTTTTTTTTTTTTTGTGACTGCTGGTGCTTATTTTTTGTTTTTTCTTGTTGATGTTGTATTTTTTTTTTGTTTTTTTTTATTTTTTTTTCTTTTTTTTTTTTCTTTTTGTCTGTTTTTTTTGTTTTTTTTTTTGTTGTTTTGTTTTTTTTTTTTCATTTTTTGTTTATTTCGGCGTTTTCATGCTTGCTCTTTTTGCTATGCTTTTCCTTGCTTTTTGTTTCTTGTTTTTAGTATTTTTTTTGCTGCTTTTTTTTTTGATGTTTTTGCTTTAGTATTTTGCTTATGCTTTGTTTCTGTTTTTGCTTTTTTTGTTATATTGTTTTTGCTTTTGTTGCTGTGTTTGTTTTTGCTTTTTTTGGTTTTTTATGAAAACGATTGTTTTTTTTTGATTTTTTTTTTAATTGTGTCTTTTTTTTTGCTTTTTGTTTTTGTATTGCTTTACTTTTTTTTGCACTTGAACATTTTCTATATTTGCTTTTTTTTTTTTTTTTTTTTTTTATTTTAGTTTCTTTTGTGTTTTCTTTTTTGTGTGTTTTGGTTTTTTGACTTTATTTCTGTTTTATTGCTTTTTTTTTTGTTTTGTTTTTTTGTTTTTTTTTTGTTATTTTTTTGTTGTTTTTGGTTTTTGTTTTTTGCTTTGTTGTTTTATTTTTCTTGCTTAAGTTTTTTTTTTATGTTGATTTTATGCTTTGATTTATTTGTTTTTTTTTTTTCTTTTGTTTTGCTTTGGATTCATTCATAAAAATATAAATTCATCATATTTTTTTGATTTTTTTTTTTTTGTTGCTTTTGTTTATTTTATTTTATTTTTTGTGCTGTGATTTTGATTTTTGTCTTTGTTATTGCTTATTGAGTTTTTGATTTTATGCTGTTTTCTTTTTTGTTGTTTTGAGGCTTTTTTGCTTTTCTTTATTTTTTAATTTTTATTTGCGTGCGTTTGCTTGTATGCTATTTTGTTTGTTATTTTTTTTTTTATTTTTTTGATTTTTGGCTTTTTTGCTGGTTTTTGTTTCTTTTTACTGCAATTTTCTTTGTTTAGGTTTTTGTCTGCTTTTTTTTGTTTTTTTGCATTTTGCTTTTTTTTTTTTCGTTTTTTTGTTTTTTTTTTGTGTTTTTGTCTTGTACATTTTTTTTATTCGTTTTTTGTTAGTATTGCTGCATGCTTTTTGCTGTGCTTTTTTTCTTTTTTTTCTGGTTTATATTTTTTTGCTTTTGTTTTGCATTTTTTTTAATTTTTTTTTTTTTTGCAAACCTTTTGTTTTGTTGTTTTTGTTATTTTTTTTTTTTTTTTTTGTTTTTGTTTTTGTTTTTGTTTTTGAGTTTTTTGCTTTGTGCATTTTGTATTTTTTGTTCTTTTTTTTTTTTTTTTTTTTTTCCTTTTGTTTTGAATTCTATTTTTTCGTTTGTTTATTTGTTGGACTGTTTTTTTTTTGTTTTTTTTTTTTTTTTTTTTTTCTTTTTTTTTTTTGATTGTATTTGTGTTGTTTTGTGGATATGCTTTTTTTTGGGTTGTTTTTTGTTTTAGCTTTTTGTTTCTTTTTTTGTATGTCAGTTGTTTTTTGCATTTTTTTTGTTTTTTTTTATTTGTTTTGCTATTGTACTTGTGGTGTGTTGTTTACTTTTTTGCTTTTTAGCAATTTGTGTTTTGGCTTACCCCTTGCCCGGGCACAATTTGTTGCTGTTTTTTGCTTGTTCATTTGTGGTATATTGAACTAGTACGCAGCACTTTGTCCCCCCACGCAAGAAACACCGTCCTCCCCACGCCCTTTTGTTGCTTGCTTGGCTTTATTGTCAGTTTGAATTTTTTCTTCTCTTGTTTTGGTCTTTTGTGCCTTTAGGTTGCCTTTCTTGCTTTTTTTATTTTTTTTGTGTGTGCAATTTATTTTGTGTTTATTTTCTTTGCTTTTTTTTGCGTTTGTTTATTCTTGTTGCAATTTTCTTGTTGCTTTTTTATTTTTTTTTATTTTTCTGTGCTTTTTATTTTATGTCTTATTGCTACTTTTTTTGTTCTGTGTTAGATCGTTTGCTTTTGCTTTTTTATTTTTTTTTGTTTGATTTTGCTTGTTTTGCCTTTTGAATTTGTTGTTTTATTTGTGGCAATGTTTTTTTTTTTTTTTTTTTTTTTTTTTTTTTTTTTGCTGTGCTTTTTTTTGTTGTTTTTTTTTGTTTTGTATTTTTTTCTTTGCGGTTTTTCTTGCTTTTTTGATGTATTTTTGTTTTTTTTTTTTTTCTTTTGTTTGCTTTGTTTTTCTTTTTGTTGCTTTTTTTTTTTATGATTTTAAATTTGTTGCTGCTTTTCTTGTTTTCTTTGCTTTTTTTTTTTTTTTTTGCGTTTTCTTTCTTGCTTTGTTTTGTGATGTCACGAAATGATCGAACCAAATTTTGCTGCTGCTGTTTGTGATTTTTTTAAATGTCGTTACTGTTGGGTGATCATTATACAATGTTTTTTTTTGCTTGTTTGTTGTTTCTTGTTTTTTTTTTCATTTTTTTTTTTGTTTTTTTTTGTCTGTTTAGCTTGTTTGCTGTTCTTTTTTTGCTTGTTTTGAACCTCCCTGTAATAAATGAATCAAGATATTTTCTAAAAGACTTCTTAACTTACAGTGTAGCGGACTTGAGATTTTGTTACCTAAAAGACTTATTTTAAACAAGGCCGCTCCAATAAATGGTTGCTAGGTATGCTTCTGTAAACATTTAAATGTTGCCTTAAAACATGCATTACCGATAACCTTTTCCTAAAGTATGTCTATCAAAAGACCAAATAAACGAATACCGATCAAATTGTATATGTTAACAACAAATAGTTTCAGTCCACCAAAAAGTATTACAGTACTACTTAGGTAAAGGACGCAATGTAGGTTCTTAACATTTCACATAACTTTCAACAGCTATATGCTGCATGTCACCAAAAATACCAATACAGATACACTTGTTCTCTTGTGTTTCTAAGTATTTAAAATATCGAATGATATCAAATAACATATAAACCTCACTATTTATCTCTAAAGTTACATCAATCATTAAATTAATTTCATTTTTCCTTTAGCTACTGATTCTTTCACAAGTTGAACATGACACAATGCTTTCTGAGTTCCAGTCAATCCTGAACATTCGTCCGCGGTGGCCCCTAAAGTAATGGCAAAGTATAGATAAATGGTGCATAGAAAAGCAAGGAGTGCAAGAGCGGTTAGTAGGAAGCGGTGCCGCCTGATTACGGTGGAGAAACTGCCCAATTCATTTCCTGTTGTGTAATTCTTTCTGGATGAATTTGAAGAAAATGCTGTTTGTGTTCTCCGGTGAGGTGAGGTAATAACGCCGTCTAGAGCCATTGATTTTTATGCAACTGGGATTTAATGACGGCACCTCCACATAATCTGCAGAAACTTTAGTTCAAGTTGGCGGCGCTAAATCAAACTGTAAAATAATAAGAAGAAAATAAAATAAGATTTGGGTTGTGAAATGCGTAGTATAATAGGTAGGATAAAGATAACTAAGAAGTGGATATGAGTGCAACATTGTAACAGCCGATGTGAGGGTATTTATGGAAACTGGACAAAGTGAAGTTGTGAACATCAAATGGAGGGGGTCCGGTTAAATCACAAGCACCCAGGGATGACAATTTCGGCCATTTACTTTAAATGAGTTAAATCCGTTAAATTTTTATACCTGGCGGGTCAAAGATGGTACACTAAATTATTAATAGCTAGAAGTAAAACAGGTAGTAAGTTGAAAAGCTTAAAAGTCGGCCAAAAGTGCTTTTTTAATACAAGTATATGTTCAGACTTCAGAATTGTTGTATAAAAAGAATAGATAACCATCAATAATTTCTGTAAATAGTGGTGGAAAATTCAACCCATTTACTTATTAACAGTTCGATTCAGGTTAGGTTTATTTCTAATGGGTCAGAAACGTAGAATACTGAAGTTAGCTAAAGAGGATATTGGCCGAATGGACAAAGCGGGTCAAAAGTGGCCCAAACTAGGTTTTTAATGCGTAACACCTCCTAAATCATTTAATTCAAAACATTAGTATGTTGTTGTAATAGCATAATTTTAATAATCATATTAGATATACTAAACAGTCTATAAAGATTTAGGAAGCTCACCTTTTATGCAAAGAAATAAAATATATTCAGGTCAACCCAGCCCGAGCCATTTTCACCAGTTCTACTAGCAATAGGCCGCCTATGCCTGATAAAACTTATCCTATTATCATGTAACCTTCCATCGTTCTCATACCAAGTTAAGGGGGCCTGAAATCACAAAGTTATTCTCCTAACCCTAGTGACAGATTTAAAATTCTGATCTAGGAATTCACTACTATAACAGACAACATTTCACGGGACCAAATACAATAACATTTTTTTAAACTTTTCTACACTACAAAATACGACACCTTTTTCACAGGGTATGCACCGTAGGCCTGGCCCCTGCCTAATATCATACAGATGGGGTTTTTCATAGGATTATAGACTTCAGAGATACAATGACATGGAAAATCTTGCATTCGTCATGGAATCAAAACATTGCAGGAAATGTTGGCATCAGTCACAAAAGACACAACTTTTACGTCACTAATCCAGAAATAAGCGTCCCTCAGGAACTCTACCTTCCCTCTTTCTATTGATGCGCCCAATAGTGATCAACAAAGCCATATATTTAACTCCTAGTAAACCGCTCAATATGTGCCTCACAATCAAAATCAATGAACCTCAAAATTTTATTTAAACCTGATGACTGAGTAACCTAGCAATGATACCCGTAACAACAAGTAAAGTGCTAAAATCTCCTAAACCATCTAAATCAACCACCATGATCATGATACTTAGAACGACAACAAACAAGTAGAGATAATAAATCACCCAAGAAATATTCCATTTATAGACATACATAAGGTGTGAAATAGTTGTAATTATTAATTTTAAAATCTATCATGACCTAAGATAACCCGTATACCGAAATAAAGCAAGAAACTTTTTTACACCTAGCATTCTCTAGCAAAATTGACATCGCTAAACAATAACACGATATTTAAAAACCGTGTCGTACAAAAATCTCCTTTTAAAGTTGAAAAAATCACTCATAACATAAAGCAACAAAATTTCAACTAATTCTTTTGAATCCTCACTTTGATATTGATAAGTTTAGTTACACCAAAACTTAACATCTTTCACCTTTTTCCCATTGTTTACAACTTACATTACATTTTTGTGCCCTTTTTTTTAGGTAACTATGGTTTCCGACCTTTTGGCCTACTAATCCCCAGGGTTTGAACCTACCGCCGAACTCAAACCGAGTAAAGCCCTGCTTTTTGGTAAAGCTTAGCACCGCGGTTGGTTACACCTAGCAGGAATTGAACATTAAACATCTCACATTTTAATAATGATAGTCACAAGCCTTTTACCACTAGATCACCCCTAGGTTTGATTCCGGCTTTTTTACCATGTTAATGTAACGATCTTACACGAAAAATGCACATACTTTATATACAATGCAAATAAAAGTCAGAAAGTATGTTACTTTTTTATAAACCCACATCCAAACACCCCTGAATCCATCTTATATCAAAACTACAGATCTCAACAATCCAAATTAACAAAAACCCTCAAATCCATTCATACCACAAGATTATCAAAATTAACCAATAAAATAAAGCATCAAAATTTATACACACAATCAAATCAAATCAATAAAAAGAAATATAATTAAAAAAAATTGGGGAAAATTTACATACCTGGGTGAGAAAATTGTGGCGATGATTATGATAGAATTAAATTTAAGTACTAGGATGAGTTTAATGAAGATTGTTACATGAATAAATGTTGATATTTATTTATTTATATGAATGTGAAGATGACGATATTTTAATTTGCAGCCAAGTATTTGTGGAATATAAGTTGTTGAGTTTACAAGACAAGGGTTGGATTAGTTTGTACTTTGTCTTTTGGAAGGTGTACAATTGTGTGGAGTTTATGGTTATACTTTATTCGGAAAGTATTGACAAGGATCAAACTTATTTTCAACTTAGGGTATGTTTGGCATCGGACGATGAGAATGAAGGAATGGTATATTAGAGCCCGTTTGGTACAGGGGATCACCCTAAAGATATGAGTTTTTGCTTATTTTAGATGTTTGGTTGACAATTTAGGTTATTGTGGCCCACACAAAACTAAATATTTGGGTTTATAGTAAAGTAGTCACCTTTAAGAAAAAACAAATCTCTCTCCCTAACAAGAATTACGTGAAGAATGCATGACTTTGTATATAGATTTTTTTTTGATTTTTTATGTTTTGAAATAATATATATTATTTTTTAAATAATTATTAGTATTTTAAATATATATCTTTTCTCTTTTATATTAAACTCAAATCCAAATCCAAATTTAAATCCTAATCATAAACTCACCTACAAACCAAATGGGCCATTGATATACGAATCAAATATCATAATGAAATATGAGTATTAAGGGCGCGATTGGTATGCATTTTTTAATCACGGTTGTTATAAGAATGATAATAAGATGAAATGAAAGTAACAGTATCATATCTAATATTGTTGTTTGGTTTGGTATTATTTTTTATATCAATTTTATCAAAGTAGGATCATTCCCATATTAAAATAAAAAATAAGAGACATAAAATGTACAAAAGAAATAGAATATAATAAATTTTGCATACATAAGGACAAAAACAAAGACAAAAGAGAGGAATAAGTTGATAGATATCTATTTTGCCTCCTATGGGAAGGATCAAATATTCGGATTTCATTCCGGTATTTGATTCCAATATCAATATGCCAAACGAAAGTAATTATTCCAACAATCATTCTTTCATTCTCATTACCTCATACCAAACACACCCTAAGGTTTTTTCATAAGAGGCAAGTGATGTACCTTTTAACTTGCTCATTTTTTTGTCATTTGTCCTTATGTGTGCAAATTTTATTACTATGTTTTATGGTCGGAATATGATACGCACACCACATTTTTTTAATTCTTTCACTACAATCTTTTATCTTTGACTAAAATACCCTTTCCTACTAATCATCTAACGTTAATACTAATCATCCTTACATAACGTTAATACTAATTATCTATAAGAATTTATTCATGAAAATAGATTGGAGTGATGGTACCTCAGTATTCATAACTTGGTTTGTTGATGAAAGAGGTTCAGAATCAACAATGGTGAAGGTGATGGCAGATCTGGTGGGAGGGATGTATTAACAGATGGATGTGTATCGTGAACAAGAATATTGGGTGGGAATAGAAAGAATCGAATGTGTAGACGTGGGTAAAATTAAGTTAAGGGTAGAATCTATCAAATTCAAAAAATTAGTAGAAAATGGTATAATAGCCAAAGATAAAAGATTGTGCTTAAAGAATAAAAAAATGTGGTGTGCGTATCACCTCCTTTTATAATTAAGTTCATAAAATAGAAATAAAATTACCAAATGTTCTCGAGTTAGGTAACGAACTTTTTTAGTACACTATCTAGTATACTAAAGGTAAATATGTGTTCCATTATCATAAATATGATAATCTTGTTAACCTGACATTTTAATTTAACTAGGTTTTTAACCTGCGCTCCGCAACGAAGCGCAGGGTTATTCGTTTTTTTCCGATGTCTCTATTATAGCAGATGTATATTTTTTGGTCAATAGAAAACAAACGACGTCCAGCCAAAAGTACTTTTCAATTTTGAAATATCCCAGTGACTAAAGTTTACCAATACTTTAGTCTAAACATACATATGCCAGTGACCCCAAACAAATTAAATAACAAATAGCTATAATTGCCACAACAATTTATTGTTTGGACAATATACATATGAGCTTACAAAATGCTCTTATCTACTTTAGATGTGGGACAACACATCGTGTTATCTTTTTGTTTTCAAGCTAAAATCAGTTGTACAACTTCTATTGGTGTATGAAAAACTGCTTTCACATTCACAACTGAGTTAGAGCTCCACAATTCAGTAAAACACGCTCGAGTGAAGCTGACGTTTTGTTATCTTATTTCATGAATACACTATTTGCTGATATAACACACAAACCATACGGCCATTACATGTTTGTCACTTGCAGTTAGATGTTTACACCCTCTTATTCAGACGTCTTTTTTGTGCGTTCTTGCATAGGTGTTATCCAAGATTATGTTCAATAACTCTTGCATGCAGGTAAAGCATGTCATCAAATAAGTTCTAACACCTTTGTTCTAAATTAACAAATGATTTATTTATATCTAATATTCAAAGCAAGATGATAAGTCTAAAAGTATAGACTGGTTCGACATGGCCTGGGTCTAATGAGCATTTTCAATTCCTATTCTTTGATGTTATTATTTTCAAATCCTGTTAGTTTAGCTTTTATGAAATTGTGGTAAATGAACAACATGTCAAGAATAAATGGTGCCCTACATTGCATAGGTGATTTGATTTGTCATCTTTTTATATTGTAAGATTCTTGACAGTAGCTTGCTTTTGGTTTCATTGAAATACAACTGAGAAGCCACATGTTGTACATTGCTGCAGCTGAGAGCCCACATACTGGTGTGGTGTGAGTTAGTGGGTTCCATTGTGCATTTGTACAAAGGGCTAGGGAACAAAATCTAGTGAAAGCATGCCTTTTTATCTATTTAAGGAGTGGTAATTTTAACATATGTAGAGCTGTGGTTTTGCAAATAGAATGAATAATGGCATTGTTGCCAAAGTGTGGAGCATTGCGGGATGCTGTAGGTAAATGGGATTGGGTGGATATAATGGTTGTGTACTGCAAAAAGTCTACAGAAGAGGACCGTGAATTTTCGAGACGAATGAATTAGTTGCTTCAGGAGATGGTGGTAACATATGACGACAAAGTGGATTTCATTCGGGAGCTGGAGACTGTGCCAGGTATTGATGCGGCGGTCACTACAACTAAGTTTTCGAATGAGAATTTGTGGAAGGATGATAAGAGGTTGCAAAAGTTGCGCAACATGGAGATGGATGCGGGGATAAGTGCTGACCAGAAGGAGCGTTTTACTCAGACGCTTTAATGTGTTCTGAGAGTGTTATGTGAGTGCCGAATAGATTTTCTATGGTTTATTTATGCCTAGCTCGTGTTTATGTTTGTGAACCCGCTCTGCGTTTGTGTCGTTGTATTGTGTGATATTGTGTTTAATAAGTGTTTTGTAATGTTTGGCTAATGAAAATTTGGTTGTTTATGTAATTATTTGTGTCCGATGTAATGTATTTTCTAAACAGCTAAAAAAATTAGATAAGTACCTTTTGAGAACTAAATCCTCAAGGGCATTCGGCTGTTGTACTTCAACGGTTTCTAGTATCGTCAGAAACTAGAAAACAAAATATATGCAAATATTATAATTAAAAGGCACCCGTTCAATTTAATATGCAAATAGCTAAATCTATTGAAACTCATACCATGATTCTTAAAGACTTCTTCCAAGTCTAAGTCGAGATGTACTGATCCATTTGTGGGCTTCTCAGTAACGCTCGGTCCTGACGCTTCCATGTTATCTAGATGTAGCAGATACAACAAATTAATCCAATATCAAATGGTTTTAAAACAACAGATTTAAGGGGTCTTTGGGATTGTGTATTGTGAGTGATTGTTTGACACTTACATAATCAGAAGCGGTGTTCGAAAATTTGTTTTAAGAAGTGACTATGATTCCCAACTATAAGGACGCGACTGGCGGCACTATGAACTCCAACCCCAATATAATCATCTGATAAGTGTAAACTAACACATCATTAAAGCTTGTGGTTTTTCACTTTATTCTTTAAAGCTCATGTGTTTCATTCTAGTTTATTTAGGCCCAACAAAGTTGCAGAACAGTGTAGGGTCATTAATGTCCTATTGGAAATCTTGAACCATAGCTAATTCCATTCACAAATTTATCAAAAATCTCTTTTTTCACAAAAAGCTGGAGCTGTGGCTGGCACAAAAGTTTGTTCTCCTGTAAATCTTGAACTGATTTATTAGAAATCTCTTTTTTTCACGAAAAGCTGCAGCTGTGGCTGGTACAAACGTTTGTTCTCTTAGAAATCTTGAATTATGGCTGTTATAAAAGATATCAAAAGCATATGTGTTAGATTGTTGCGTGCCCTGAACCCGTTTAAGGCGATACAAATATCATCCATTCAAACAAAAACGAATTTTAATGGTACCTAAATGCATAAGACAGTTAATAAAGTTTGGGTGGAGAATATGAAGACACGTGTTGTTATGGTGTGAAAGGTAGCAGCTTTGTTTTTGGTAGTGGCATAAGGATTTTTATTATTGGAAACAAATTTTAGTGGAACCTGCTGTGATTTGATCACATAGGCTGGTGGTTTTTGTTTATTATTCGATTTAGGTTGTTTTTTTTGCTATAAGTGGTATGCAAAAGTGTGGCATTTTGCTTTTGGTAGTGGCGTAAGGATTTTGTGTATGTGTGCCAAAATAAGCAAGTGTATTATTGGAAACAAAGTTTAGTGGAACATGTTGTGATTTGATGAAACAGACTGGTGTTTTTTTTATTTGTGTAGGATTGATGTAGCGAAATTGGTAATGTATTCTGAGCTGGGCAAAAATTGCTAGGGTGGTTAAATGTTAGTGCTTTTTCTATTTTGACATGTGGTGTTGAGTAACATGTGAGTGATATGTGGTGTTATTATTTGTTTTTATAGATCATTATAGTTTTGAGTTTTACTTCTATTTTTGCTTATTTAAGGAGTGGTGATTGCATAAGGAGTGTATTTGTGTTCAGCAAAAGAGTGAGACAATGAAGCGGTTACCAATGTGTGCGGAGTTAGAGATGGTTGTTGGTGCACGTAACTGGTTGGACATGTTGGTTCTGTATTTTTGAAAGTTTACGCCTGAGCATCGGGAGTTTGCTATTAGAATGAATAGGTTGGTTGGTGAGATGAATGAGGCGTGTCAAGATAGGATAGCTTTTGTTCGAGAGCTTGAGAGTGTGGTGGGTGTGACTGTGACGATGAAGAATGTCGTGTTTTTTAAGGAGATGATGGACAGGGAGGGTAGTAGAGAGTGACAGTTATATGATTTGGGAAAGGAAGCCAAAGAAAGGGCTCTTGAAATTGAGTTGTTTGTTTAGAAGCTGATGCGTGAGGAATCTTCTTAGAAGTTTTAATGGCGTTTGTTATGTGCAGCTTATGTGTTGTGTGTGCATGGTGTTATGTGTCTCTTGTTTGTCGAATAAGTGTGATGATGTTTGTGTCTATGCCTATTGTAATAAGGCTTTAATGTGTTTTGTGATTTTCTAATATCGGTGTATGTTTGTGTTGTTGTTTCATGTTATATCGTATTTAATAAATGTTTATGTTTATGGTAACTTAGCTCCTGTTAGTGATTATGTTAGTGAAAAGTTATGTCTACTGTTTCTGATTTAAAGAGGATAGGGACAAAGGTTTTACAATAAAAGCTTGCGGTTTCCTTTTTTTGGTCAGTGTATTATGGAGAGAGGGTGTAGATGAATAGGGATGGTGTATTGTCTATTTAAAGGGTGGTGAGTGAATGTATTTTGCATTCAAAGCATAAAAAACATAATCAATGGCAGCACTACCAATATGTGATGAGCTACGTAGAAGTGTTAATTCACTGGATAAGGAGCCGATGTTCATATTGCGCTGTCACAAGGAAATTAGTGAAGACTTGAGACTGGCGAGAAAGATAAATGCATTGTGTGCTTGTGTGACTGCTATTATCGATGAAAGAGAGAATTTTGTTGATGAACTGGACATACTGGTGGGAAGGTCTGTTTCGGGTAACATGGCCGAGTTTATGAAGCAGGTTCAGGGTAAAGATATTCCAAACTTAATGAAGATGCAAATACTCGAAAGGGAGTTTGAGATGAGGGCTCAGGAAAAAGGCATTTTCATCGAGAAGCTGAAAGGAAACATGGACTTCTGAGTCTTGATGTATTCTGTGTGGTTATCGTGTGTCATACGCGTGGGAATGCTGTAGGTATGAACTATGGGAATAATGTCCTTTGTGTAAGATAGGTCTAGACTCGTGTGTGTTTTACGTCGTATGTTTTAACTTTATTATTGTATGGTCTTCTATGTGTCTGTATCAGTTGAATGTATGATATTTGATGTAAGAAATGTTGATGCTTTATTGTTAGAATAATAGTGGATACCTGGTATGTCTTTGTCTTTGTTGGTTGGCTCGTTGGTTGTTCTAGTTGGGTTTGTGGCCAATATAGTACCTGCATGGTTTAAATTTAGTTTGTAAAACGCTTGTTGGATTTTCTGTAGCAGCATAATTAACTTTTTTTGTGTCCTGAGTGATTGCATAGTTAGCTTTGTGTTTTATTAGCGGCTGTTACATGTATTTTGGACGATTTAATGTTAGAATGGCAGTGAGTACCTGGTATGCCTTTGTCTTTGCTGGTTGAATCCTTGGTTGTTGCAGTTGAGCTTGTAGCGAATGAAGTACCTGCATTGTTGGAATTTAGTTTTTTTAATGGTCGGTGGATTTTGTGTGGCAGCATAACTAATTTGTTGAGTGTGTTGAGAAATTATGTAGTTGTGAGGTAGTTGTTGTTACCTGTGTTGTGGGTTCCAAGTGCTGGCTGAATGTCTAAAATGCCATCGACTATAAACCGGCCTGCTCCTGTTCATGTAGAAGGGGCAAAGATCTGAAAGATATGCTTTTTACCGATGATGTTCACTATCTCAATGGGTAACTGTTGGTGACATGTTCCTTTGTACTTCTGTGTTAGCTACGAGCAGGGATGGCCAGTAATTTTCTCGCCGGCATTTGTGAAGAACGTGAATTGTGCATTCGCGGTTCCGTCAGTGACTGTAGCTTTGAAGTTGTACCTATTTGTTTTGATTAGTTATTTTTTCATAATTCTTGACAAAAACTCGTAGTTAAAACACGCCCACTATTAGCTCTTAACGTAGTGTTTCTCTTGCACTTAAGCTAACCATTTTCTGAATATCACACAATGTTATCTACAACATAGGGCTCATGTTTGTTGTTGAATTTTGACAGATCCTGGACTCATGTTTGTGAACTATTTAATATCTTAAAAATCTATATTGAAATACTAACTTTATCACTAACTTTATCAGTGAAATACTATTTTGACACCGCCACCACTATATATGATGTCGACGGTGGTTGTGTAGATATAGAGATTTGGTGCTCGGGTTATATATCTGAATATGGATATAAATGTGGATACGGTCTTACATGTCATATCATATAGATCTGGAAATGGGTCATGTGAAGGGTGCGTGGGAGTCCGGTTTGTGGTTTGTTGTAGTTGTAGTGGGCGGAGGAAAGTAGACTCCGATGACGATGGAGAATCGATATATAAGTATTTCGAATGTAATGAGAATGGACTAATCATATGTCACGTTTATTGTTGATGCTTCTTGTTGGTATCTTTGTTGAGTATTTTATCATTATCATTGAACCCATAGTTTAAGATCCGGTTAGGTATCCGTTATTAGAAGTTAATGCCACGGAGCCGGGTTATAAAAGTGTCGAAGAAGCAAGAGGTAAATAGAACAAGTAATTGGTGAGTTGAATGAGAGGACACTTAGGTATAAAACAAAACAAGCTTATGATTTTAGCATGACATTTCCCAAAGACCAAAATGCAAGATTCTAGTTGAGGTTGTTCATGGTTGACATGCACCATAGGAAATTCATTTAAGTGAGGTGTTGAGAGAAACTTTAGAGGTCTAGAAGTCGTTTGCACTATCTTTATATACTTGTGCTCTTAGAGCTTATGTGCTATGTGCTAGGACTTATGTGAAAGGCATAGAAGTTAAGCAATAATGTTGTTTCAATGAGATGAAGGATAGATGTCAATACATTATTCAAACTATGGTTGACTTTATCTCGGATTCTACATGTCAAACCTATGTGTTATGAACAAGAAATTTGATCTACATCTTGTCAATATTGTGGTAATCATCGCCTCACATATTTAAATGTGTGAAATTGAATTATTCGTAACATTGCATGCTCTATTCCCCATGATATACATGAAAGATTAAATAGACAAATTCATTGATAAAATCGCCTTGGATCGCAACTCACCCTTGTGATGAATAATGTTGTATTTGTGTCAACTAGTTCATCTTATGTGTTGATTGCATGCATTCATTATTGTAGGAACTAGCTTATGAAACTAGATCATCCAATCTCAACTAAGACTAAATCAAATCTCAACTAATCCATCTAAAATCACTCAAATCATCATGGCATAATTATCCTCCCAATAGAGTACTTTCCTTACAAAAAGCATAACTACCTTAAACTTCAAAGAATCAAAGGTACTAAGTCTTATCACCCAAGAACTATTAGCTAATCTATGATCTTATACCTAACTCTAGAGTTCACCACTATAAAAGGTTGTTAAATATAATCACTATCATCATCACTCTTAGTAATCAACTCTCACCTCCCTTAGAAAATGGCTCTTAGATGTCTCATAAAGGATATCGACACCGACTATGAATCTCATAAAAACCCTAATAACGGTCATCATTGTGAAAATAACTACTTAGTCATCACTAGCATGACACAACCCTTCACTCTTGTAAAATGCTTGAATGCTTTCTTAATTGCTTATTAATGCTTATTGGTAACACATATCTTGAACAACTCAATAGGATGAAATTATGACATATATGTCCAAGCATTCTCAATAAAAAGTAATTCGAATTATGATAATCATACATATAAAAGGCAAAACTATGTATAAGAATATATGAAACAATGTACAAAGTCACATTAATCCATGTTTGTACTTATCCATGTTTCCAATGTTTCAAATGGTAAGCTAACCCATGTTGGACTTGAACATGTATATATGTTTGTTGCTTGTGTTGTTTTGTGTTTGCTTGTTGCTAGTTGTAGCCAAGAACACCTCGAAGGTAATGCTCTTGACCCATGGATCCCCGCCTTGGAACAAGGGGGAGCAATGATCTGGGGGGAGCACATGTCATGATATCTACTCTCTACCTCTACAAAGATATCTACCTTCAAGTTAAAGACCAAGATCCCACCTTTTTTATTTGACAAAAGAGGGAGAAGGAAAGCAAAGAGCTAGAGCTTATGGGAGAAAAGATAAGCTACTAAAGCTCGGTGAAGACCAAGTTCAAGCTTCACCAAATTACAAGGACAAGGAAAGCAAAGAGCTAGAACTTACGGGAGAAAAAAGCTACTAAAGCTCGGTGAAGACCAAGTTCAAGCTTCACTAAATTATAAGGCCAAGATCAAGACGCAAGCTACATCAACGGCGTTCTTCATCTTCGCTATGTTTATAATTTTAATTTGCTTTTGAAATTTTATTTGTCATCATCAAAAAGGAGAGATTGTTGGTGCAACATTGACTAGGATCTCTTTATGTTTTAATGATGCCAAATAAATGTTCGCAACACTTAAAATAACAAACGATAGCTAAAATCCGGAAAAATGGAATTGTGAAATTGGCGCATTGGTCACGCGTCAGCACGTGGCCAGCGCGCCACTCACGGTAAGGATTTTTCCTGATTTTGCAAAGTCGGATTTCCTCTTACCCGGTACATGTGGAAACTTCAATAAAGGTATGTACATGATATTTAAGCATTTGGGAACACTCCAAATGAGGTTTAGACTTAGAGAGGAGCAAAAACGAATCCTTTCACTTTTTAACAAAATGCCAACTCAATTCTTTTATTAAACGCCTCTAGCCAAGGCCAAAACTTATTTCTAAACCTAGTATAAACATACTTTCAACATACCATCAAACGAAAGTATTCATTTGACCTTAATCCAGATTTACGTTGTTCCTAATCACGTAACGAGTTTTACTCTCTTATTGGTCAAACTAACTCAAATGTCACTTTGCGTAAACGCATCCTTTCCCGTTATGGGATATGCTTTACTTGAGATATAAAGCAGTTAGCATGTTTGCATCAAGATGATTAGTGATTAAATCCATTGTTGATTATCATGGATTAAGTCTAAATGACTGAGGGAAATGCAAAAATCGTCCTTGTGGTTTGCCAAAATTGCATATATCATCCCTGGTCTTCAATAAGTGCAGGCGGCCTCCCTGTGACCAAACTTTTGGTTTAATTTCACCCCTTGCTCTAACGCTTGTTAGCATTTGACTGTTAGAGAACTTTATTCAATGGGCATTTTTGTCTTTTGAACATGTGGTCCCATATTTCAATAAACTAATCCAACCCGACAAATTTTTACCCAATTTAACCTGACACAAACAAACCCTACTTAAAACCCTAAATCAGTTCCATTCACATCCTTATCGTTTTTCCCCTTTTCAGTCATAATCCCTACAATTGTCTGCATCAAACATAAGCACACCATTATCGGTATGGTATATAAGACCTAATGGACAAGATTTTGATTCTGGTAAAACCCCTAATACACTATTTTTATTTGCATTTAATATTCTATTTGTGTTTTAGTGTATCGTATTGTAAATATTTTTTGCATGTTTGATGATGTAACAGAATCATATACTAACATGTTTACAATGAGGATACATTATGGTGGAAGATTCACTAAACTACCTAAGAGGAAGTATGTTAAAGGTGAGGTAGCATTCGTTGACTTAATAGAAAATTGAGCAATGTAATATTGGTATATTAGACTCAGTAATGTATAATAGTTTTGGCTATGAAGAAAAATTATTTTATCACTTCAAGATACCATGTAAAGGTCTGGATATTAGATTAAGGCTATTGTCAAGTGATAGTGATATTGCTGATATGCTACAATATGTCTATAAACATAAGATTATGGATGTGTATGTTGAGCATGATAAGTTAGTAGTGGATCCTTCGTTGAATGTAGATGAGGCTGGGCCTTCTAATGTTTTAGGACATGAAAATGATAAGGGTCAGAATGAGGTGGGTGTTGATGAGGGTAATTATGATGAGGCTGAAAATAAGGATATTGGTGATGGTGAAGATTATGAGGCTGATAATAAGAGTGAAAGTGAAAAGGGTGAGGCTGAGGATGAGGGTCAAAATGAAGAAGAGGATGAGGCTGAGGATTTGGGTGAAAGAGAAGAAGAGGATGAGGGTTATGAAGAGGATAAACATATTGATGATATAGTTAATGAGGAGCACATAGTTGATGAACTTGAAGTTGAGGTGGATGGTTTTAAGTTTCAGTTGAAGGTGAGAATGAAGATCCAATGCAATCAAAGTTAAACATGAATGAAACAGATTTGGAAGTACTAGACTTTGACTCCTTTAAAAGTGATATAGATGATGATAAAGATGGTTCTAGGAGAAAAGGTTTGAGAAAATTAAGAAAAGAAGCAGGAAACTCTACTTCAACAACCAGTTTCTATGTTGAAAAGGAGTTTCCTAATAGGGATGTAGCAAAGGAAATGGTAAGAGCTCATGGTGTGGAGACTAGAAGAAACATTATGATTGTTAAGAATGATAAAATAAGGATAAGAGCAAGGTGTTTGGTGTTGTTCCAGTGACTGTCAAATTGATAAAAAAAATTGATAATGAATAGAGGCAAAGAGATACTGGATGAAGGAAAGTGGAGGGAAATACACAAGAAACAGCTAAGGGTAAGAGATCAATGTATCTAATAAAGGAAATGACAAATGGTAAATGAACAAGAAGCAAACAAAGCTGAATGTCCTTAGGTTTTGTACATCTCAAAGGGGGATAAGGGCAAGTGGTTGGTGAGAACTTTTAGGGAAGAACATAAATGTTTACAATCTAGAAAGATCAAAACCTGCACTTCAACTTTTCTCTCAAAACATATCCAAGATCAGTTAGTCATGAACCCATAAATGCCTGTCAAAGCTATTCAAGAACAGATGCAAAAAATATTTCATATGGCTGTGAGTAAGACAAAGGCCTTCATAGTTAAAGCAAAGGCACAATCACACTTAAAGGGTGATGCTATAGTACAATACTCTTTACTGAGGGATTATGTTCAAGAGTTGAAGAGGTGTAACCCAAACAACATTGTAAAGATAGATGTGTATGGTGAAAAGAATCATGATTCACCAACAAGAATGTTTAGAAGGATTTATGTTTGCTTGGGTGCTTTGAAGGAAGGTTTTAGAGCTTCTAGAAGGGAATTACTAGGCTTGGATGGAGCTTTTATGAGAGGGCAGTATTCAGTGCAATTACTTACTACTGTTGGTGTGGATGAAAATAATGGCATTTACCCTGTTGCTTATGGCATAGTAGAATCAGAATCAAGCTACTCATGGACATTGCTCTTAACTTTCCTAGGTGATGACTTGGATTTATTCACTAATTCTAACTTCACATTTATCTCAGATAGGCAAAAGGTAATTATCTAACTTCACATTTATCTCACATTTACTTGAATAGTATTTACTTAATTGCTTATTTATGACTTGTTTTTCTGATATAGTATTTTATTAATTGCTTATTTATTATTTGTTTTTAGGGACTGGTGTCAGCAATTGCCAAGGTTTTCCCTGTAGCTGAGCATGAATATTGTGTGAGATATATATATCGAAACATGAACATGACTTAGAAAGGCAGTGAATACAAGGAAATGTTGTGGAATTATGCAACTGCTTGCACAGTAGTTGAATTTGACAGGCACATGGATACTCTGAAAGGATTCAACAAAAAGGCTTATGAATGGTTGAAGAAAATAGCACCTAAGCACTGGACTAGATCTTACTTCGCATGTATTCATTCTTTTTTGTCTATACTGCCTGCAAATAATGATGTTTTAATGATTTAGTAGTGATAAGGTATCATAATGTGACATGGAGGGCTAATTGTGATATTCTGATAAACAATATATGTGAATTTTTCAATAGGCAGTTGTTGGATGCTAGGGATAGTCCTATAATATCATGCTTAGAGTATGTTAGGGAGTACCTCATGAAGAGGATTGTGATTGTTCAAAAGGCAATTGAAAGGTGTGAAGGTCCTTTAACTCTAGCTGTTACTAGTATTTTTAAAGCTATTAAGGAGAAATCAGTACAGTACACAATTGATTGGAATGGAGCAGAATTATGTCAAGTGAAGGGTCCATATGGAGACCAATGTGTGGTTAATTTGCAACAGAGGGTATGTAGTTGTAGGAAATGGGAAGTTTCTGGTATTCCCTGCAAGCATGTTGTGGCATGTATTCATGACATGGCAGATAATGGCATAGATAGCGGGTTGCCTAAAGAATGGGTTCATTAGTCATACACACTTCAAACTTAGAGGAATGTATATTCTTTTAAAGTTAATCCGGTCAATGGTAGGTAGTATTGGGAAAATTTTGATTGCCCAACTACACTTCTACCACCTAAGAAACATCCTCAGTTAGGTAGGCTACCTAAGAAAAGGAAGAAGAGTGATAGGAAGATTGAAATGGTAAAAAATGGTAAACTAACAAGAACAAGAAAAACAATCACTTGTGTTCTATGTAGGGGTACAGGTCATAATAGAAGAACGTGTACAAGAAATGCAGGAAAGCAAGGAGAACATATAAAGGTCAAAGTCCAGCTTCTATGCTAAGATCAGGTGGAAAAAAACAAGCAACTAACTCAAGAACTCAAGCTGGTGTAACTGCTGCTGGAAGTCAAGCTGCTAGTCAAGTTGGTCAACAAACTCAAGCTGTTGGCGGAAGTCATGCACCTGCTGTTACTGTGTCTCCCATGAGGAGAACAAAGAAAAGTGCCTCAAGACTTGCACCAATAAAGAACACTACCTGATGTTTGGGAATGCTGAACTTGTTTGCATGACAGTTGCTTAATTTGAAACTTTGTCTATCTTTTGTTTAATGACTCTATTATCAGATGTTTGGGAATGATGAACTTGTTTGCTTAACATTCTATAAGACATTACCATGTTTGGGAATGCTGATTTTGTCAATGATGATGTTTCTGTTATTAGCTTATAGTATTTTGTATGACATTAACATATTACATGTTATTCACTGGATTGTGATTGTGCTTCTTTTCCATAAGTTTTGTTAACATAAAACAAAACTGTGATTGTGCTTAGATGATTAGATGTATGACATTACATGTTATTCACTAAATTGTGATTGTGCCTCTAAAACTGAGCTAAACCAAACAAAATATATCACAACTTTTGTTAACATAAAATATATCATTTCATTAAAATGAGCTTAACTAAACAAAATTGTTGATCATTAAACTGAGATCAACTAGCAGTACATTATATCTAGTACACATCACTTACAAGATTACATGAAAAACATAACAACAAAAAATAACTAACTACAAAACAACCAAATCTTGAGTCGACGGTTTGAAGTAGTCATTGTGTTCAAAGATCCTTGAAGCTCATTTCTTGACCTTAATAATCCAGGGATGATGTTCCTTGAACGAGCACACATAGCAGGATCAAACCATAAGAAGAAACCACAATTTGCACAACCATAAAATCTACGACCACGGTTTGCATCAGTCCAAGAAGTACGAATAACTGCTGGGTTACCACAAAAACAGTTAACCATTGCCATCAATTTGTGTGTTCGAAGTGTTTACTGAATTAGGTTGAAATTTAGGGTTTGTGTTATAACAACCCACAATTTTCATCTATGTAATTATCCATCTATTAAATTAGATGCAATTTTCCTCAGTGTAATATCCATTTATTAAATTAGATGCAACCATTTCATGAAAAGATTTTTGCTTTATTCCATCCATAATGTAACGTAACTTACATAACAAAGGTAAACGTGCTCACGCAACCTAGCAATGCCAATCTCATCGATATTTGTATTAAATAAATGTTATAATATGTCAAGCAATATGTTTAAACTCCATTTTTACCATACGTTATCTATTTAACGTATTATTTATAATGTTATTATAAAACGGACTTTATACGTTAACGTTTATATCAAAACCCCGATTACATGTAATGTTTACATACAATACAAAGGTACAAACTAATAAGGCATGTGTACAAATGTACAATGCATAGATTTTGAATTATATTTCCCTCCAAAACTCTAGTACAACTCCTTTAAGCCCATGGTACAACCCGGTAATGCATAACATTCAAACTAGCCATTTTCCCTCCAATTTTCTAAGGTATTTTGTACTACCTTTCTAGTACATGTTACAAGCTTCCAATGCACAATATTTAAACATTCTTTCCCTCCATTTCAGCCCCTACTCGTCCTAAAAACTAAAACCCTAACCCGAAAACCCTAATGAACCCGTCACCCCCTAACTAGCTCGAACTAAGTTTAAACCAAGCAACCACATTAACTCCACCACGACTCACCACCTTGCTAGCCACCTTCAGCACCTTGTCACCACCCTAGCACCCAAGCACCTCCATGAATCACCAACTTAAACAAACTTGCATACCAAGTTAAACCTTGTCACCTCCTTGGTATGCAGCACCCTTCACCAACACCTTGATCCTCACCATACTGCCTTCATAGCTCTCCTTAGTCACCATGGCTACACCTTGGTCCCTACTCCATCTAACTTGGCCACCACACCAAGTAAACTTGGTCCCTACTCTTCCTTTTGCACTATATATACAAGAACACATACATACTTCTTCAATTCACCATTTAAACTCAAAACATCTCAAAGTTATGATCTAGCCAAGCAAAGGAAGGTTAATAAGGAAGTATAAGCTGTAGTAGAAGCCATAGAAGAGAAGAAAAGAAGTCCTTGATCCATCTCCTAAGTTTCGGATACCCATTTCACCCATTCGTGTACTAGTAACTAGTAAGCTTTTCTACTCGTTCTATAAGCTCTTGTCTTGTTTTAAATCTTTAATAAGCTCTATTAGATCATGTATAAGCTACTTGTTTAAGCCTTGAACCACAAACCCACACGGTTTGGTTTTCCTTTACACCAATCTGAACCCATTTTGGTTTTTTTAAGCTCATAAAACTCTTTTCATAAGCTTCAAGCTCGTTAAACTTACTTATTTTTGCTTTAGTAATAAGCTTATAAGTGCGAAATGATTTTGGATTTCAAAAATACAACAGATTATGAATTTGGACTAAAAACGCAAAAATTTCATGCATAGGGGTTTATTTATGTACTTTTGAAACGTATGAAACTTCTAGGGCAAAAATGTAATTATCCCAAGTTTAAAAATTTAGGGGTTTGTTTTGCCATATTTGAAAGTTAAGGGTTAATTGTTTTAAAAATCTTATATAAAGGGAATTAATTTTGTAAATTATATAATATACCAAGGGTGTATAATATTGTCTTTTTCTATTCTCAAGGGTATATAATGTAAATAATTTTTTTGATTAATTATAAATAATATATTTAAATATTATAAGACTCGATTTTATTAAATCCCGAACACATTTGTCGTTATCATTCGTCCGATCGAAACACTATTCGAACATTATGTTATACATAAATTTATATCCTCTAGACTTTTGAGAAGCTTAAAAAAGATAAAAACTTATCATTTAATCTTATAACGTATCACGTACTAGGGAGGTTTCATGTGAGGGGGACTTTCATTTGGGTAACGTTTTTGATTGAGTTACATGGATTTTCGATTTAAAGTGTCTAGCTCCTCAAACGTTTTAAAAAAAAATACAGTGACCTCTGGATTATGATAGCCCGAACAGTGATACGATATTTTTCACATGTTATTAAAACAATATGAATATTTACGTTAAACATTATGAAATAAAGTTTTGAAACAATCAAACTAAGACTTGACATATTACTCCAGGTTGCGTGACGAGGCTGTTTACTTCCATTTGAATTAAGTTTCAAATCAATCAACTACCTTTATACAAAGGTGAGTTCATAGTCCCACCTTTATATGTTTCTTTCTAAATCCGTAGGGGGATACATGTTATAAACCATGAATACAAGTGTTTTCCAACTGTATGCTATCCTGATATGTTATTGCCTAAGTTTATCTTTACTGCCAATATCATTTAATCATGAACCATTAATAACTTGAGTGTGAACGCGAATATTGTGGTTAGATCTATTGGGATTTATTTCATCCCTTAAATATAACCATACCATATTACCACCCCCTCCAAAAATATCCACCATTTAACCAAATCCTAACCAAACCCCTTCCCATAATAACAAACCACCATACCATCTTATCAAACATAACCCAAATAATTATACATCTAACACTTTCCCCCACCCCCCCCCCCCCCCCCCCCCCACCCCCCCCCCCCCCCCCCCCCCCCCCCCCCCCCCCCCCCCCCCCCCCCCCCCCCCCCCCCCCCCCCCCCCCCCCCCCCCCCCCCCCCCCCCCCCCCCCCCCACCCCCCCCCCCCACCACACACCACCACATCCCACACAACACACCCCCCCCCCCCCCCACCCCCCCCCCCCCCCAAAAAAAAACAAAAACACCCACCCAAAAAACAAAACCCCCCCCCCCCCCCCCCCCCCCCCCCCCCCCCAACAAAAAACAACCACCTCCACCACAAAAAAAAAAAAAATAATACTGTTTTCCTGATAATTGTAATTGTAATTATTTACCACTGATTATATATAAAATAACTTATGTTATTTACCACTGGGTTGTACAGGAATTATGCTACATCTACCTCACTCATTATTTATCATCATAATTAATTCCAATGTTTGAGGGGATGCTTTTTCCTATAGAATACTCTGACTATTACCCCGACTCACCGGGACTATTTCCCAGCTTCATCGGGGTAACATTTTTTGATCATTCAGTTGATTTATCCTAAGTATCTTTTGGCCTCACTAGCAATTCACCTTTCCATGATGATCTGGTATATGAAGGGCCATGCAAGCATATTATTCTACTAGTAATGATTCACCTATTCCACACCACGTTGTCCTATTGTTCACAACTGTTTTGCCTCCATCTCAGTGTACACTTCACCAATGTTTGATCCCAAGATTTTTTTCTTCCTGAAGAGATTTTACCACCATCAGAAACGAGACCGTTGTTTCCTTAATCCTTGCGCTGAATTTCTCTGCCCCACCTCAAGTATTTGAGATTGGAGAGAGTTCTCATAAGACGCATCTGGAGCGCCATGAGGAACAAATCAAGACTATTTTGAATCACTTAGATGAGCTCCCTCTTGAGCGCATTGAGAACATGGAAGATAAGATAGAATGTCTGGTAATTGGCGAGTAATTCATACAATGAGATTTTGACAGAGATAGCAATTAAGGCATGACGACTGAGATTGTTCTTGCTCGATGTCAGGGACTTCTACTTTTACTCATCGAGGATATCCAATATTTCGCCCCCAATCAGTTATGAAGAATCTTCTTAATAAGATCCATAAGCTCAAGAATTACAAGGGAGGACCACCAGACTACTAGACTAGATCCTTATCATTTATAACTTTTGTTAGAATCCAACCACTGGATGTGTGGCTTAATAATGGACCAACTTGTCAATATTTGGGACTATGTAAAATATGTAGACAAGTTGTTATGAATTATGAAGTTTGTGATTTGTTTATACCTCGATGTTTTCATGATACCGATTTTATGATGTCGTGAGTTGTTCTATCCTATTTCTGGTAATTTACGTTACTATACCCTGATATATCGGGATTGACCTATGGTTCTTACATCGGTTTCTCAATCTTTGTACCTAGATATGATGGATATGATTAATAATCATGACATTAAGCATAAGAATTTTGGAATCTAAGACTTTCAGATGAATCTAACTTTGCAGAGTTAGATAACTCGTTATGGATCATACCACAACCACTGGGAAGTAAACCACCTTGAGAAACTTAATGAGTTAGATGCTTGTTAGAGTGACAATTCCAAATTTTTTTGTTATATCCTATAACGTAATATCAAAGAATGTGTATTTCTTTGTTAGAACTTGTATCAAATAAGTCATTGTCAAAATTTCCATACATTGTATAAATGACTTATGATATGATTCTTATTTTGTGTTGTCTTGTAAATGTTGATAGAATGGCTCCCAAGAGGACACCAACATCTGCAGCACCAGCCATGTATCAGGCTGCCATCAGGAAACTAGTTGCTAATAGTGTTGCCATAGATCTGGAAGCCTAAGTTGCTACCATGGCAAATACTGACAATACCACTAGGAACACCGGACAAAGAGAAACCCCTGTAGCAAGAAAATGTAGCTACAAAGAGTTTATGAGCTACCAACCTTTCAATTTCAAAGGTACAGAAGGGGCTGTTGGTCTCATCCGCTGGTTTGAACGAACTGAATCGGTATTTTCCCATAGTAATTGTACCGAGGACTGCAAAGTGAAATTTGCTACTGGTCCTCTAACAGAATAAGCTTTGTCCTGGTGGAATTTATTCGCCCAACCTATTGGAATAGAGGAAGCCTAAAAGATCACCTGGTCTGAATTTAAAAATCTCTTAATAAAGAAGTATTGTCCCCGAACTGAGATCAAGAAAATGGAAGATAAATTTTACAATCTAACTGTAAAAGGAAATGATCTTAAGACTTACTTAGGAAGATTTCTAGGAGTTGGGAGCTTATGTCCAATATGGTGCCAATTCTGAGGAAAACTTATGGAGTCTTCATCGGGGATTACCTAGAAGTATTGAAGGAAATGTTACCGCTTCAAAGCCTCTAAACTTTTGGAGAACAGCCTATTACCATAACCCAGAGGTTAATGGATCAAGTAACCAAGCACAATTCTGTGCAAGGAACCAATGATCACAAACGAAAGTTTGATGATAGAAGAACCTCCAACAACAACAACTACCAAAACAACAACAACAACAACCGCAACAATGATCACCACCAACAGCAGAATAGAAGGCAAGAAACCTTCAAGGCTTATGCTGTCATCCCAACTGAAAACAGTAAGTATACTGGAAGCCTTCCCCTGTGTAAGAAATGCACCCTGTATCACACAGGACCTTGCACTATCAAGTGTCAGACTTGCAACAAGGTGGGTCATCAGACCAGGAACTGCAGAAACAAAGGGCCAGCCACTGGAAGCAACCTGCAGCCAGTGTTAGTAACTTGTCATGCCTGTGGAGAGAAAGGGCATTACAGAAGTCAGTGCTCAAGAGCAAACAACAATGCCCATGGAAGAGCATACTTGCTGAGAGACAAGAACGCTCACCAAGACCCGAACGTAGTCACAGGTACGTTCCTTCTAAACCAACATTTAGCTAGAGTATTATTTGATTCAGGAGCCGATAAAAGTTTTGTATCCATATCTCTTGCTTCTATGCTTAATATTCCCACACACAATTACATACGATACCACCTACGACATTGAAATGGCCGATGGAAACCTAGTAGGCACTAATACCGTTATCCAGGGTTGCACTCTGATTTTGCTAAACCAACCTTTCGAAATTGATCTCATGCCGATTAAACTCGGTAGTTTCGACGTCGTCATTGGTATGGATTGGTTATCCAAGTATCATGCTAGAATTATCTGTGACGAGAAAGTCGTCCACATCCCCATTGACGGTGAAACTTTAATCATCCGAGGTGATCAAAGTAAAACCCGACTAAGCCTCATATCCTGTATTAAAACCGAAAGATATATATCCAGGGGATATCAAGTTTTCGTAGCCCAAGTAATGGAAAAGAAGTCAGACGAAAAACGACTGGAAGATATACCGGTAGTCAGAGAATTTCTGGAAGTCTTTCCTGAAGATCTACCCGGCCTTCCTCCGGTTCGCCAAGTAGAATTCCAAATCAATTTAATGCCAGGAGCGGCACCAATAGCCCGAGCACCCTACAGATTAGCTCCTTCAGAAATGCAGGAACTATCAAACCAACTACAAGAGTTAGCAGACCGAGGTTTTATCCGACCAAGTACTTCACCTTGGGGAGCTCCTGTCTTATTTGTTAAAAAGAAAGACGGATCTTTCAGAATGTGTATCGATTACCGGGAGCTGAATAAACTCACCGTAAAGAATCGTTACCCATTACCCAGGATCGATGACTTATTCGACCAACTTCAAGGTTCGAGTGTTTACTCAAAGATTGACTTAAGATCAGGCTATCACCAACTGAGACTCAGGGACGAAGATTTTCCCAAGACTGCTTTCAGAACGCGGTACAGACACTACTAATTCCAAGTGATGCCATTTGGTTTAACTAATGCACCTGTTGTGTTCATGGACCTCATGAACCATGTGTGCAAACCATACTTGGATAAATTTATGATAGTGTTCATCGATGATATTCTCATCTACTCCCGTAACAAAGTAGAACACGCAGATCGCCTGAGAATAATATTGGAATTACTCAAAAAGGAGAAATTACATGCCAAGTTCTCCAAATGTGATTTCTGGATCAGTAGTGTGCAATTTCTCGGGCACGTGATTGACAGTCAAGGAATTCACGTTGACCCTGCCAAGACTAAAGCAGTTAAGAATTGGGCATATCCTACCACACCCACAGAAGTACGCCAATTCTTAGGACTCGCCGGCTACTATCGGAGATTCATCAAAGATTTTTCAAAGATTGCAAAGCCTTTGACTGAATTAACCCATAAAAACAAAAACTATATCTGGGGAGAAGACCAAGAGTCAGCTTTCTAACTGCTAAAACAGAAACTTTGTGAAGCTCCAATCTTAGCATTACCAGAAGGAAACGATGACTTTGTCGTTTACTGTGATGCATCACATCAAGGTCTGGGAGCAGTGTTAATGCAAAGAGAAAAAGTTATTGCATATGTATCCCGACAACTCAAGCCTCATGAAGAGAACTATACCACACACGACCTTGAATTAGGAGCAGTAGTATTTGCTCTTAAAATTTGGAGACACTATTTGTATGACACAAAGTGTACTGTGTTCACCGATCATAAAAGTCTTCAAGATATCCTTGATCAGAAAGAGTTGAACATGAGACAGCGTCGTTGGCTAGAATTGCTCGCAGATTACGATTGTGAGATTCGTTACCATCCTGGAAAGGCAGATGTTGTAGCAGATACCTTAAGTCGGAAGGAACGAATCAAACCACTCCGAGTTAGGGCATTAGTTATGACCCTTCACCTAAAATTACCATCACAAATCCTTGAAGCCCAAACTGAGGCGATCAAAGAAGAGAACATTGAAGCTGAGAACCTACGAGGAATGAACAAAGCATTTGAAGTACGTCCTGATGGAACCCGATGTATCAAGAATCGAAGTTGGTTACCACTCTTTGGTAATTTGAGAGACTTGATCATGCATGAATCCCATAAATTGAAGTATTTCATTCACCCAGGTTCTGACAAGATGTATCAGGATCTAAAGAAACTATATTGGTGGCCTAACATGAAGGTAATCATCGCTGAGTATGTCGGCAAGTGTTTGACATGCTCTAGATTTAAAGCAGAATGTCAGAAGCCATCCGGCTTACTGAT
>BQNB010054580.1:485-39481 GCA_026074375.1 Tanacetum coccineum
CATGCTGAGCCCGAGTGAAAAGCAATAAAGGCATCTATTACATCCTGACCAGCAAGGTTCATAAGAGGAATGCCCCCACCAGGGTGTATTTTGGCCCACTCTGTAACATTGTATACTTTTCCCTGAATCGAGATCCATAGGTCGCTAGCCTTATTGTGCTTCTGTAACTCCTCGGATGTTATGTACGTCTTTCCATCAACCGTTGAATTCAAAACTGCAAATATGTATGAAGTAAGGTTAATTTTCATACATTTACAGTTAGATTTAAGCAACTCGTATATAATAAAGGACTGATCCTCAACATTGATATTTTTTAGTAATAGCAAAATAGTTGTAGTGAAACACTCAAAACACACTAAAACTAAAACTAAAATTAACAAAACACTACAAGGCATACAAAACTAAACTGTAACATAATGTAACCTTATTCACCTATTGCATCAATGTTTTAAATAAACTTCATCAATGAAAAAAACAAAACATAACATAATAACAAATATAACTAATCTAAACATCATATTACAGTCTGCAAGATCACGCGTAAGCATTAGAAACTATACATAAAGCAATTAGTTCAAAACCTAGAAACTAGAAAAAACCAACTTAACTATGTTTTTTCCTTGTACATCTTAGGTTGTGTAAACGATGGTTCATCAATTTCATTATGTCCAAACCGACGATAACAAATAATATCAACCACAACATCCGAATGAAACGTAAAATTTAAATAGTGATTTAGTAAAATTTAAATAGTGATGCAGTAAAATATACAATTTAATGCAGTAAATATTGCGCTATGATGCAGTAAAATATACAGTGATGCAGAGCATATTTAACTATAATGCAGTAAAAAATAACTTTGGTGCACCAAATATTTAAACTATGATGCACGATATTTATAATGTGAGACACATGAAATATACACTATGATGTGTTTAGTTAAAAATTTTAAAAATCCTGATGCCAGTAAAAGATATACAATTTTTATTAAATGAGTAAAAATTTTACACAGATGCAGTAAAATAATATAAATTTTTTAATCAGTGAAAAATATTGCCGCTATGGATCAGTAAAAAAAAAATTAGACAGTGGGGGATGCAGAGCATATTTAAACTTATAATGCAGTAAAAAATACAACTTTGGGTGCACCGCAATTAATTTTAAAAACTTATGATGCCACCCCGAGTATTTTATAATGTGAGACCCAATGAAAATAAACAACTACTGAAATTCACAAATAAATTTAAAATATTAAATTAAAAGTCCCCCCGACCAATGGACAATAAAAGGAAGCCCAATGGTGGAAAATTTGAAACCCCATGGTTAAGCCATACACCCAACCCCAAATGGAAAAAAGATAACAATGAAAAATATTTTTGGTTAAAAATTTTTCACTTACGTAAAACATAAACAGAAACTGAAGTAAATAGTAAATATGTTAACGCTCCCTCCTTGTTTTAACTAATCTACATAGAATATCAATAGGTTTGATGGCTAAATTAAAACAATTTTTTAGAAAGCCCTTAGTTTTTTTTTTTTTCAGGACACAATGCCCAGATAAGGAATACAAAAACAACCGATTGAGGGCCCAAACAAAGACTAAAGTTAAGTGGTGCAACGTTTTTTTTCTTCTCTTAGGACTATTCTATAGGAAATTAGAAAGAACATTAACTTGACAGCTATTGCATAACGGTTCAGGACATAGTGCGCCCCCTAGTAAAAGCATTGCAACGGCAAAAGTATCTACATACACCTGCATCATATATACATTTATTATTTCTCCTCCACATATATGCACATGTATATAGAACTGAATATGAAGATGTTGTACCCGTACAACTGATGAATCTATAGGATTCTTTCCCGGGCCAATCCATATAAGCACAGTTGATGCCAGCATTATCACAAATATTAGCAGAGTAACCTGTTAAAAAAACGTGAATAAAACTTTAATAGATTGACATATACGACTAAAAGTTTCCTCTTCAACGAATAAATAGATTATCAATATCTAAGTAGCTTGCATACCAATATCACAACTTGTTGACGGCTGCCAATAGGAAATATCTGAATATTGCAACATCTTCTTCGACTTCTGACCTTCGAATTGGCCTTGTTTACTTTCTTTAACAATGGTTCCCGAGGAAACCCTTCATCCTCATCTTCGTCATTTGCATGATGGCAAAGGTCAACCCTATAATATAGCAAAAAGGATATCTCTAGGTTACACACTAGCTCCATACAACACCACAGTTCAAATACGAGTTGAAAGATCCAATAGCTGAACTATTAAATCTGCTTTTTCTAGTAGTCTCTTGCGAAAACTTTGGATTGCACACTATATAACAATATACTGATCCAGGTACCTTTATTATCTTATTGAATCGTTTAATTTAGTCATAGACACTGGTTTTTCTCAAGTTAAAATTCTAACTAGCACCTACTGAACAAGAAACTGCAACGATACTAATGTAATTTATAAGTTATATTACCAAACATGCTTATAAATCTACCACATATTAATAAAAAATTTGCACATCAGACACAACATACCATACCAGAAAGATAGAAGAAGAAGAAACGCTAAGAAATGCTACGAGAAATAGAAATTCTTGGGGGGCATAACTTGGCATAAAAGGAAAATACTTATAATTAAATCTAAATCTGTAGGTGCAATAATATGAATTTTTTCTTTAAATTGAGGGGAATAACCCAGCGACAAAGAGCGGGGTACCCATTCACATAAACAAAAAAACCACACGAGTTTGACCAGCCTAATCCAAGTTCTTTACAAAAAATGCAGGGCAAATAAAGTGTTTAATTATCCAAGTTGTATAATCGATTAGTTAAGGGGATAACAAAAATATATACCATAACTTGTAAGGATAAATATGTAATCAGCATAAGAAAATTATATGTCCCAAAACGGTATTTTTAAATAAAGTTAGTAACGAGGAGTGACATATAAGTAACTGTACTACTGTAGCTGGTTGCAGCTAGTATGAGACTGATTCATCAAAATCAATTTATCCTGTAAGTAAAAGTAACTAATTACAAAAAACCAAATTTATAACCACATCCAAACACCCCTTAAGCACATGAACGGTTAACTTAAGCCTAATTACAAAGGTGTAGACTTCACAAATTAACTATAATCATGGTATTAAGTTATTACTAAACCGCTACCAAGGACTTGTTGGGGAAAGTGACTCATATTCAAAATAAATGAGAACATGATGTCACATTGAAGGACAAACACAAAACTATTAGCATAACTCGTGTCCAAGAAGAGAAACTATGCTCACTTGTATCTATATGTGTTCTAATCGAGATGTTATACATGATTTAGAAAACTAGAACTACTAAAAATCAAATATAGTGTATTGCATAACTCTATTACATCATGTATTACTTGCAGAATGTATTACTACAACAACTATGAGCCTAAATTTTTACCTCAAGTTGACCATAAACCATAATTATCAAGAATATCTATAGTTTACATCTGAGACAGGCAAATAGAGAGATAAATTAATCATTACTCGCTTAAACTAGCCTATATATTCTACATTAATAACTGATAACAGATCCTAGAAACTTGTGGTATCCATCTAGTATGTGTACCCAATCTATAATAAATGAATAAACAGAGTTTCGAAAGAGTAATATAGCAACTTGTATAAAGACAAGGTACCCAATAACAGTCATTGAGCATCTGAAGGTTATACTATGCCCTCAACTCTTGAATAGCATTTGGATTTGGTAAAAATAGATTTGATGTGGTTCATTGACAGTGAATGTGTCATTTTAAGGTGGTGCCAGCCTCCTGAGAAATAAATCAGTTGTTCTGTTAGGCAAAAAAGTCTGTGTTGGGGCTCATATGCAGAACTAATTGAGATCTTTGAACCAAGTATTGTGGAAAACATCAGTGGGAGTGTAGAGTGTTCATGTTTTTAAGAATATCTTTCTTCTTATTGCTAGTCCTGCATTAGCATTGTTAGGCTTTTAGGGATAGGCAGTGCTTAGGGCTAATTCTATGACTAACTTAAGTTCTTGGTTTCTGTAAGTGTCAAGTCTCTAAAATGGCTTGTACTAGAAAAATTCTGCAAATACATATTCAGAGATTCCTTACTCTTTTGCTAAACTTCTTTGGTCCCTCGTGTTTTTTATCTTCTCTATCCTATCAAAATAGATGAATAGACACGGATCTACAAAGCAGATAAGAGAATCAAAAATGAAATAAAGAAAACATAGCTTTTGCAGAAGAGGATGTACCTAATTTTCAATTTTTTCAGAAACTTTGTACCTTTTACTATTCTATGGGGTGTTTGGTTTTTTGAGGAGTTTGGGTTTTCCGGGAATCGCTTTCATTTCTCAGTTGTATTGGCTTGGTAGGTGGCTTTTGTACTTATTTCATGGGTAATCAAAACCCTCAAGATTATGTATTTCTAAATCCCAAAACAGTGATATATTTATAAACCCGTTCCAATTACATACCCATAGCCATTCCCTTATTTAACTAATAACAGATCCCATAATCTTGTGGTATTCATCTAGTATGTGTACCTAATATACAATAAATGAATAAACAGAGTTTCCAAAGAGTAATATAGCAACTTGTATAAAGACAAGGTAACGGTCATTGAGCATCTGAAGGTTATACTGCGCCCTCAACTCCTGAATAGCATTTGGATTTGGTAAAAACAGATTTGTTGTGGTTCATTGACAATGAATGTGTCATTTTAAGGTGGTTCCAGCCTCCTGAGAAATAAATCAGTTGTTCTGTTAAGCAAAAAAGTCTGTGTTGGGGCTCATATGCAGAACTAATTGAGATCTTTGAACCAAGTATTGTGGAAAACATCAGTGGGAGTGTAGAGTGTTCATGTTTTTAAGAATATCTTTCTTCTTATTGCTAGTCCTGCATTAGCATTGTTAGGCTTTTAGGGATAGGCAGTGCTTAGGGCTAATTCTATGACTAACTTAAGTTCTTGGTTTCTGTAAGTGTCAGTCTAAAAATGCTTGTAACTAGAACAAATTCTGCAAACATATTCAGAGAAATCCTCTACTCTTTTGCTAATTCTTTGGTCCCTCGTGTTTTTCTTATCTTCCTATCCTATAAAATAGATGAATAGACACGGGATCTACAAAGCAGATAAGAGAATCCAAAAATGAAATATAAGAAAACCATAAGCTTTTTGCAGAAGAGGGATGTACCTAACTTTCAATTCTTACAGAACTTTGTAACTTTACTATTCTATGGGGTGTTTGGTTTGAGGGTATGGGTTTCAGGGAATCGCTTTCATTCCCAGTGTACTTGGTTGGTAGGTGGGCTTTGTACTTAAATATGGGTATCAAACCCTCAAGATTATGTAATTTCTAAACCCCAAACGTGATATATTTATAAACCCGTTCCAATTACATACCCATAGCCATTCCCTTATTTAACCAAACATACCATTATAGTAATATTGAACATATAAATATGGAAATTGCAATGCAAGTAACAATTACAAGCCTTCTAACTAGTTCTTGTCAATAATAAACATTGAGTTGGTGTTTGAAAAGAAACACTCGTATTAAACAACTTTCTTTCAATTATATGTATTATCTAGTTTTCACCACTAAAACATATCCACTAAAACATATCTATTGCATCATATTCTTATCTCTACTACATCATACTCTTACAATTAGTATTCCATAATCAAAACTACACTAAATCATACCGAATAAACTGTAAGCAACCTGATACATCAATTTGACAAGTTGAACACGGCATCATAGTTTTAATCCACTACATCACAACAAAAAGAATAATAAAAGAAATAGAACAATAACAAAGAGATAAAACTCGTATATAAAATCATAAACAAAATCATCTTCAATTAACAGATAAAACTAAAAAAAGCAATAACTCATATGAAACTGAAAAAAAAACAATAACTCTTCAATAAAGCATCAACAATTCTATTCTCATGCATCATACATACAACCACACATACAAGCCTTTTCCATTAAAAATTGACCAAAACAATTAAAGCATAACAGTTGATGCATTACAGTGTAAAAAATTAATGCATCACAGTTATAAAATATTACATATATATTTTAACAAACACCTTGTGTGCAACTTTCCAAAACACATTTTGTATCTTTTTTTCTCAATCTTGTTTCAAATTAAGAAAGAAACATGATATATTGTAAATCAAACTTTGAATGTATAACATAGATCAATAACAACACAAAAAACGAATTAAAATATTCAAAATCCGATGTCATGGTAACAGTAAACACAATTGGAAAAACATACTTTCACTTTTAAATGTCAAATCTATTGAAGTAGGAAACGGTGGCGAAGGTGGGGAACGATGGTGAATGTGGATATGAAGGTGATGGTGGTGCATGGTGGAAAAATAAACTGGAAGCGGGAGGGGGGAGGTGGGAGAGAGAGAGAGAACAAAGAATAGATCGTGAAAGATGAATGAGAATAAAAAGTGACTAATAGGTTTATATATGTGTAGACGTGAAATGACAAAATGCCCTTGTGGATATATTTTTAAGGGGCGGCGGTGGAAGAGAAACGGAGGAGAGTGTGTTCCTTCCCACCCTTTTTATTAGAACTTTTCTTTTTATCTTAACCCACAACCTCAATATATATATATATATATAGGGCGGTAATTTTCTTGAATCTTAAAACTTGAAATCTTAAAAACTTGAAAAAACTTAAAATTGATAACCACTGTACTTATTGTTATATTTTCAAACTTTATCATTTTTCGTATATAAAATCATAAACAAAATCATCCTTCAATTAACAGATAAAACTAAAAAAATCAGTAACTCATATGAAACTGAAAAAAAAACCAATAACTCTTCAATAAAGCATCAACAATTCTATTCTCATGCATCATACATACAACCACACATACAAGCCTTTTCTATTAAAAATTGACCAAAACAATTAAAGCATAACAGTTGATGCATTACAGTGTAAAAAATTAATGCATCACAGTTATAAAATATTACATATATATTTTAACAAACACCTTGTGTGCAACTTTCCAAAACACATTTTGTATCTTTTTTTCTCAATCTTGTTTCAAATTAAGAAGAAACATGATATATAGTGTAAATCAAACTTTGAATGTATAACATAGATCAATAACAACACAAAAAACGAATTAAAATATTCAAAATCCGATGTCATGGTAACAGTAAACACAATTGGAAAAACATACTTTCACTTTTAAATGTCAAATCTATTGAAGTAGGAAACGGTGGCGAAGGTGAGGAACGATTGTGAATGTGGATATGCAGGTGATGGTGGTAAAAATGAAACTGGGAGGCGGTGAGGAGAGGGAGGGTGGGAGAGAGAGAGGAGAACAAGAATTGATCGTGAAAGATGACTGAGATTATAAAATTGACTCATTGGGTTTATTTATGTGTAGACGTGAAATGACAAAATGTCCATTGTGGATTTAATTTTAAGGTGCGGGGGTGAAAGAGATAGGTGCAGCGTGTTGGTTACCTTCCCACCCTTTTTATTATAACTTTCTTTTTATTTTACCCCAACTCAATATATATATATATATATATATATATATATAGGGCGGATAACTTTTATTGAATCTTAAAACTTGAAATCTTAAAACTTGAAAAACTTAAAAATTGTAACACTTACATATTGTTTAATTTTCAAACTTTTATCATTTTTCGTTTACAACCTTAGACCTTTTTTCTCTCAATGATTACAAATTGAACCCATAAGTGTTGCATTAAGGGTTACACTACCACAAGTTCGCATGTATAATTATTTTTTGTTATACACCATCGTTATGTGGGGGTATTTGTCTAGTGTTTATGAATAGGTCTATAACTCATTAAATGTTTTACAAACTAGGGAAAATTGCATCTATATCTTTACTAAGGTTCAATTCCTTCTCACTTTTGTAATTACGTCAATATCATTCTCAAACTTTTGTAATTGAATCAATATTCTTCTTAAACTTTTAAATTCTCATGTAAAACCAAAAATCAATATGTTATTACAGCACCTAAAACCAAAAGTATATATGAACAATTAAATACACATGAACAATATATTCTTTCATATCTATATCTAAACTTTAGTAATTTCACAAGCAAATTTTATACATTTTATAATGTCTGTAATAAAGATTGATTTTAGCTAACAAAATACTTCATTCGTCCTAAAATAATTGTCCCCTTTTAACTTTTTAAAGTTTTGTTTCTTCAACTTTAATCTTAAATATTTTTATTTGTGTGATATAATAATTGATGCAAAATATATGAATCTATAAGCTTTTAAATATATTTTCATTGGTATAATTTTTAACAAATATTATATAATACAAGCAGAAATATTAAAGATTAAATTAAAAATAAATTGAATTTAAAAAATAGAAAAGGACAATTTTTTGTTGACAAACAAAGTATTACTTTTAAGCTTGCATTTAATGCGCCAATTAAATGTGAATTTTATAATATGTATGTATTTAATACTCCCTTCGTCCCATTTTTATTGTCCACGTTTCCTTTTTAGGATATCCAATTTAGTTGTCCACTACTAAAAATAAATAGAGAAGTTTGATTAAGTTTACTATATTACCCTTGTTTGAAATTATTATTACAAACTTTAAAGAAGACTTTAATTAAATAGCTAAGGGTAAAACTATCTTTCTGTCAAAAAAGTAAGAAAGAGAAAGCAGTAATAAATGCACTTTTCTTAAACTGTGTATTTTTTTTCAGGGGACAATAATTTTGGGAAGGAGAGAGTAGTAAAATAAAAAACCTTAACTTACAAGTTTTACTTAGAGTGTGTGGTGTCGATGGCTGGTGGCCCTTGTGCTTTTTCATCAGCTCGAGCTATGGCTCCACAAGGGTATCGTAGGATAGCAAGTGAGGATTCGCATCATACCCACCAACTTATGCGATGGATTTGTTTATTTATTTATTTATTTATTTTATTTGTGTTTTAGTGAGATATATATGGGCGAGAGGTTGTACCTAAATACCAAAAATAAGAGGATAATGTTTATATGTAGTGTGACAAGTTCTCTTGTTATATGGAAAAAATATTGATGTGATTGAAGGATTTTCTATGCCCTAAATAGATTAACATAAAGCGGAAACAACAATTAATCTAGGGCAAGAAGAAAACTAAACCCTAAACGATCTTAACTTAATAAATAAAAGCAACTTAAAAGAAATAAATAAATAAATAAATAAATAAATACTAACATTTAAGAAAATCGGATTTCTCACACACACAGATCACCTTGGTTGAACTTGGAGGCAAGTACTAAAACAAGAGTACCTCTAATAGCTCACACCCACGAACCAAATAGATAAGGGATTCATACTCTTAAGGTCTCGTTACACGAGTTGACTCTTACAAGGAGTAGGAATAACAAAGAGAGAATGAGAAAATAAAGTTTTGGCATGCCCCTCTATTTATATTGAGAGGAAAGGACTTGGAATAGCTCTTTGGAGGGATGTGAGATCCCTCCAAAAAATATCTCATGGGTCCCTTATGGGTCTTCCCGGCCCATTTAACTTAATACACCTTGTATTAGTTCATATTCAGCCCATGCTTCTTTATAAGTAGCTTCTAATTAATTTACCAACTATTACTAAATTAATAAACCAAATAATTATACATATAATGTTAATTCTAATTAATATTATCTCTCATTTATTATTTTCTTAATGTTTTACTAAGGGAAACCCAAAAAGGACTCTACGTTCGATGACAATCTTACCAATTAGTCGATGACAACCTTTGTTCTACTAATATCGTATGAACCTGAGACTTGGATTTTAATCAATCTCTAGGTTCAACATTCTGTTTCCTGATTTCTAATTATTTAACTATATAAGACTACTGAATTGAACACATCAATTTAGTCCCGGCCAGGCCTAGCACATTTAAGTCAACATCTAATCATCGAGAAGCCTATGGATATCGCTTTCCCATTTAGGCAAAAGGAACAAATAAACATTAAATACATAGAACTAGTGAACTCATCATGTCATACCTAGCATATCCTTTATAACTGGCATTTACGCACAATGTTTGAATAAACTAAAGTATAACAGACTTGAAAAACTAGAAACTCGATGTATCTCCATTTTAAGAATAGAAGATATTATCATCTTAGAATTACTCGTGATTTACTCGCTTAAAAATGAAAATAGAAATAAAGCTCGAAGTAAATAGTGACCTTAAATACGGAATGTTACATAACCCATGAAGTAATCTCTCTAAGTATGGGTTTCTCCTCTACTTAATTCCTATTAAGTACTCATGAGTGTTGCAGCATTCTTTATGCTGTGTATAATCTTTATAGACAATCTACTAACACTCCATGACAGTCTTAAATAAATACTTATTTCCTATAGTATGAACGACTAGGGAGGTTTGAGTAAACTAAGTACTCAGGAAGTGGATTCTAAACTTGCAAAAATAAAATACAATGATAAACAATAGTAAATGGTAGCACACGTGCAAATAAACAAATCTCCATTATTTAATCACCAAATCCATTACAATATCAATCATTGTTTATAATGTTTCAAATTCAAACTAACAACTAAAACTTTATATTATCTTTCAATCCTATGCTCCTAGCATGTTCATCGTGTCTAGACTAAGCCAATGCCTTTGTAAATGGATCAGCTGGATTATCCTCTGATCATATGTGCTTCACAATCACGTGTCCTTCTTCTACTTTGCTTCAAACAAAGTGGTATTTTCTTTCAATATGCTTTGACTTTCTGTAATCCTTGAGTTCTTTAGTCAAGGCGACTACACTCTCATTATCACAGAATATTTCAATGGAGTCTTGTACTGTTGGAACAACTCCAAGATCTCCAATGAAATTCTTCATCTAGATAGCTTCCTTTGAAGCCTCACATGCTGCAATATACTTGGACTCGCATGTGGAGTCTGCCACTCTATCTTGCTTTAAACTTTTCTATGTCACCGCTCCCCTATTCAGTAAGAATACCCAACCAAACTGTGAATGACTATCATCTTTATCTGTTTTCCAACTTGCATCACAATAACCAGACACTCTGAGTTCTTCTTCTACATCATAAACTAAGAACCTGTCTTTAGTATTTCTTAAATACTTAAAAATATTCTTTATAGCTGTCCAATAACCTTCACCAAGATTTTGCTGATGTCGACTCACCATACTTAAAGCAAAGGAGACATCGGGCCTTGTATACGTCATGACATACATGATCGATCCTACAACTGAAGCATATAGTACTCGAATCATTCTATCCAGTTCTTCATTAGTTTTTGGACATAGATCCTTACTAATATTTATGCCATGATGTAAGGGTAAATTCCCTTTCTTAGAATTCTCCATTTTAAATCTTTGCAAAATTTTATCTAAGTACGTGTCCTGACTAAGTCCTATAAGATGTTTTGACCTATCTCTGTAAATCTTTATACCAAGAATATATGTTGCATCTCTCAAATCTTTCATAGCTAAACATTTCCCCAACCAGTCTTTAACACTTTGTAACGTTGGGATATCGTTTCCTATGAGTATTATATCATCCACATATAATACCAAGAAGACTATAACACTCTCACTGACTTTGACATATATACATGACTCATCTTTGCTTCTAGAAAATCCAAACTATGTGACTTTCTCATGGAAGAAGAGATTCCAGCTACGAGAAGCATGTTTAAGTCAATAAATAACCTTTTGAAGCTTGCACACTCTTTTAGGATACTTGGCATTTTCAAAACCTTCTGGTTGTGCCATAAACACATTCTCTATCAGTTTTCCGTTAAGGAAAGAAATCTTGAAATCCATCTGCCATATTTCATAATCATCAAACGTAGCTATGACAAGTATTATCCTAATTGACTTTATTTTAGCTACTGGTGAGAAGGTTTCCTCATAATCAATCCCGTAGGTTAGAGTATAACCCTTCGCTACCAACCTAGCTTTATACGTTTGTACTTTCCCATCCATGTTTGTCTTCTTCTTGAAGATCCATTTACATCTCACCGTCTTAAGACCGGGTGTAGTGTCAACCAAATTCCAAAGTTGGTTTTCATACATAGACTAAATCTCGCTTTTCATTACTTCCTTCTACTTAGCAGCCTTAGGGCTTTCCATCACTTCCTTGTATTAGCAGGCTCATCTAATTCACTTAGTGTACAATCACAAATCTTGTCCTCTTTAGTATGGAAACCATAGTAGAACTGAGGAGGCTTGCTGACTCTATCACTTGTTCTGCGAATGGGTAAGGATATATCATCAGGCTTAACATGTGTCATCGCCTATGGTTGAGTGTCAGTGTTCACTGTATGTTCTTCATCGGTAGACTCTTGAATTTCTTCAAGGTTTATCTTACTCCCACTGTCCTCTTTATATATCATTTCTCTCTCAATGAACACTCCTCTTCGAGCTACAAATACCACATTATCCTTGGGTTTGTAAAACAAATATTCAAATGATTCTTTTGGATAACCGACAAAAAGACACTTTTCAGATCTGGCTTCTAGTTTGTCCTGAGCTTCTCATCTAATGTAAACCTCACAACCCCAGATTTTGATGTGCCCAAGAGAAGGACGTTTTCCCTTCCACATCTCAAAAGGTGTCTTCGAAACCTTCTTAGTAGGTACAAGATTTAAAATATGGGCGGCTGTCTCTAATGCGTAACCCCAGAAGGTTATTGGAAGTGTTGCTCGACTCATCATAGATCAAACCATGTCTAACAGGGTTCTATTTCTCCTCTCAATAACTCTATTTAGTTGTGGTGTTCTAGGAGGAGTTAACTGTGAAACTATACTACATTTTAAGATGATAGAAAAATTCGATACTAAGGTATTCTCCTCCCTTATCGGATTGGAGTATCTTTATCTTTCTGCCTAGTTGATTCTCTACCTAGTTTTGATACCTTTTGAATACTTCAAAGGTATCCGACTTATGTTTAATCTAATAAACATATCCATATCTACTGAAATCATTAGTAAATGTAACGTAGTAGTGTTTTCCATCTTTTGTGGCAGATCGGAATGGTCCACACACATCTGTGTGTACTAAGTCTAATAATCCTTCACCTCTTTCACACGATCCTGTGAATGGTGATTTAGTCATCTTGCCCAATAAGCAAGACTCGCATACATCATCCGATTTGAAGTCGAATGATTCCAACACTCCATCCTTTTGGAGTTGGGCGATGCGTTTCTTGTTTACGTGCCCAAGACGGGAATGCCACAATTTTGATTTATCAAGCTCATTAGACGAACCAACATTTAAAATCACATTGCCATTATGACTAATACATTCAACAGTTTCATATATGCCTTTGCAAGGAGAAGCTTTAAACATAAAACAACCATTTGAATAAACCAAAATATCTCCATTCTCATTATCAAATGAAAATTTATAACCATCCTTAAACAAAGCATGAAATGAAATAATGTTTCTTGTCATTTCTGACGAATAACAACAATTATTTAAATCTATCCTAACTCTAGACTTCAGCATGAGCTCATACTTTCCAATCTTTGTCACAGGCGTTATTTTCCTGTTTCACATGCCTAAGTTGAGCTCTTCATGCTTCAACCTCCTACTTTCCTTTAGACCTTATAAAACAGTGTAAATGTGAGTACCACACCCTGTATCCAGGACCTACGAATCTAAAGGTTTAGTATTGTGGAGTTCGATCATAAACATACCTGAGTAACTGCCCTTTTCGACCTATCTATCTTTTAGGTCCTTCAGATATTTTGGGCAGCTACACTTCCAATGCCCCTTTGTATTACAGTAGAAGCACATTGCTTCCCTTGGATCACTTGTAGGTGCAATCTCAAATTCAGCCTTTGTGTTAGACCCACAGTCGGACTTTCTTTTTGCGGCCTTTCCTTTCTAGTTGGAATGAGAAGTCTTTCTTTTCTTTGCATTGTGACCAACATTCAACACAAGAGCTGCTAAAGTAGAGGGCACATCAATCTTGGTCCCTTGCTCAACGGTTTGCAACAAGCTATGGAGTTTCATTATCGAGGTCTCTTTCCCGTTCATTTGATACGAGAGCACAAACTGATTGTAATCAGCTGGCAGACTAGATAAGATTATGTTGATATAAAGCTCAGCATCGAACACCATGTTCAGAGATTCCAATCTATTAAAGTACCTTTTCATCTCTAAGACAAAAGCATAAATAGAGGCTCCAGGTCTCGGTTTGCAAGCCATAAGGGATTTAACAACATCAAGGCGTTCCTTGCTTGCCTTTGCCTGAAACATTGCTTTGAGCAGTTGGTTCATTTCATAAGCCCAAGTGTTCTCAAAAGTCTTTTGCAGTTCAGGGCTCATGGAAGATGCCATTATGCATGACACTTTGGTGAGCTTCAATCTCTTCTTGGGTTGAATCATCATCGATTGTGGGAATTTGCTCATCGAGAACATACTATTTTTCCTCGTACCTTAGGGTGAACCTAAGGTTTCGCATCCAGTCCATATAGTTAGGACCGGTGAGTCTTTCCTCCTAAGAACTGAGAGTAATGAGAAGTTTGAGTTATGTGCGGGATTGGGAGCGGGAGGATTAACACTATTTTCAGTAGACATCTATAAGATAAAACAGTTTTAGTTAGCATGAATATACCTTAATTAATTACCCAATTTTAAATTAAGGCTAGGATCCACATTTTAGATTCGTTTATGAAGAGGGTTGCCGTAATCACATCACAAATTTATTGTAGGTACACAATGTCTTTGTCAATTTCATTCTCTATGAAATTCCTAGTTCTTTTGAGATTCATTAATTTTGATCAATGGCATGTTAATCTCGGATATGCTCATCTACTATTCATGGCTGGGATGCCGAGGATCATGAATAAGATGGTGAATTTAACCATGCAAAAACCCACGTGGTTCCCGACGCGAGTCTACTCGAGAATCGCGAGTCCCACATTACCTCTCACTTATGTTCTCTTATTAATGTGCCAGTAAACCACACACACTCCATTAACAACCCATATAAGAGATGTGCAATTTTCATGGGTTAGCATACTATTCACATTTGCTATATCTAAAACGGGAATTTTGTTTTAGTACTTTTAAATTAATACTTTTAATCTTGACATCATCCTATCAAAAGTTCTCGGTAGCTCCATTGAACGCACAAAGAAGTGGAGAAGCGGGTCAACGCGAAGCATATTAAACACCCGACTTCTTTAGGGAAGCAAAACGACCCGCCTTATACCTGTCTTATAGTTTGTTCACTATGGGTGAGCCGATTTATCAATTGACTAACGATGCATTTAGATTTAATGATACATATACAATATAGCAATTATAATGTGTATAAGATTTCTATTAAACATTTTAAAGTTTTGGGTTCTATTTTAAACATTTTAAAATTTTAGGGGTATATTTTAAACAATTCAAAATATAAGGTTCTAAAATATAATTTTATATTAACATTCAATGATCACAAGACAATAACATAATATTCAATTATTTATACTTATCACATGTTAACAACTTACTGATAGATAATTAAGTGCTAATAGAATTAAGCTAAGGCTCTGATTACCACTAAAGGGTTTTCTATGCCCTAACTATATTAACACAAAGCGGAAACAACAATTAATCTAGGGAAAGAAGAAAACTAAACCCTAAAGGATCTTAACTTAATAAATAAAAGCAACTTAAAAGAAATAAATAAATAAATACAAACCTTTGAGAAAATCATATTTCTCACACACACAGACCACCTTGGTCGAACTTAGAGGCAAGTACTCAAACGAGAGTACATCTAATAGCTCATACCCACGAACCAAAGAGAAAATGGATTCATACTCCTAAGGTCTCGTTACACGAGTTGACTCTAGGAATGAGAAAGAGAGAATGAGCAAATAAAGCCTTGGCATGCCCCTCTATTTATATTAAGAAGAAGAGAATTGGAATAGCTCTTTGGAGAGATGTGGGATCACCCCCCAAAAAATGTCCCACGGGTCCCTTATGGATCTTCCCGGCCCGTTTAGCTTAATACACCTTGTATTAGTTCATATTCAGTCCATGTTTCTTTATATTTAGCTTCTAATTAATTTACCAACTATTAATAAATTAATAAACCAGTTAATTATACCTATAATATTAATTCTAATTAATATTATCTCTCCTTTATTATTTCTCTTAATGGTTCACTAAGGGCAACCCAAAAGGACTTTACTTTTGACGACAATCTTACCAATTAGTTATGAACTTGACCACTAAATCCAACAGTGATATCATTTTTTCCATTGCACCGTCTCACGATAGGAGCGGATACCTAAAGCTTTTAGTGAAAGTGAATAGTAAGATGCATTACGAAGGACACGCAACTCTTTTCCTAACACCTGGATGAGTTGAGATCAACATAGATATAAAATTTAGCATAGACCCAATGAAAAAATCATAGGCACTCATTTTTTCATCAAAATATTAAAAACCCACTTTTCACCTCTTTTTTAAAAATAAAATATCTTGCAAACGGTAAATCGTCAAACGACAAAAAATACACCATTGCGACGAGTATTTTTTTTAGCTTTCAGTAGACATCCACTTCGATATACTTTCGAAAGACTTTTTTCGATTTTTTTCAGTCACGTCTGAAAAAATCACATGTGATTTGTATCACAATCACATGTGATTTCATAAAATCACATGCGATTTGTGATACAAATAACATGTGATTTTTTTCAGACGTAACTAAAAAAATCGAAAAAAATTTCGTCGAAAGTATACAGAAGTGCCCCTTTATAGAAAGATGATTTAGTTCTTGTCGCGATGTTATGTTCTGTTTTGCGTAACGATTAACGATTTGTGATATATTTAATTTTTAAAAAAGGAGGTGAAAATTGAGTTTTTATTATTTTGATGAAAAAATGAGTGACTATGATTGGTTCATTATGTTGAACTTTTCTCACACCTTGATAGTTAATGAAATCGAGAAAAGAGAAAGAGCTTAATTAAAAGTAAGTCGGTCATTTTAAATATATACAATTAGTAAGAGCTCCATTGAATATTTTATTATAAAACACACCCGTGCTACCCGGTTACTGACCCTGTAGCTGAAGAATCCGAGTTTTGGGTTACGTGGCTTCATTCCGCTTCTAAATCCAACACCTGTAAATCCTTATAATACCCACCGCTCCATAAAAACACACCCTAATTGATACATGCATGAACGAATAAAAAGACCAAGTCTTCATGCAACTTAATAGTTTTATCAATATATCTCATGCACAATATTTCACATTTGCAATTCCCACGTTTAAGTCCATGTAGTTTCCTAATTATTAGGCCAGTTGTGAAGGTAGTTAGTTATTAGTCTTTTACATTTTTACTATAAATTGTAATTGATGCATTTAGAAAGGATATGAATGAATGAAAAATTAAAAGTCTAGTTTCTTTCTATATTTTTTGGAGTCTTGCCCGCTCAAGGCCCTTATCATCTCGTCTTTTAATCTATTTCTCTAATAGGTCTTTAACAGAAACCCACTATTCTTATCAGTAATACCGACCCTCCCACCAAATTCCATCGCTCCTCCCTGAAAAAAGATTGAATATTGATGAGCTGCATTAGCGGCTGCACTAATCTGATTATCAACATCAACATGACTCCTGAATATTAGTAAGTTTTTTTTTTCTTATGCATCTTTTGAATTCTGATTCGATCATATATTTTTATGTTTTTTTTTTTTTAATTTTTTTCTCTCTTTTGATAGGATCGTCATTTACTCGATTTTGATTTGTTTATCAGCCCCCAAATTTTTGTACTAGTAAATAATTTTTTTGTATTTTTGTTTTTGGTTAATAGTTTTTATTGTTTTTTTTTCTTCCCTAAAGTTTGGTATAAGTTTGTTTTTAAATTTTTTGATGAAAAATGATTACTTTTTTTTGTTTTTCAAATTGCAAATTGGTTTTTTGAAACGCAATTTTTTTGGTGAATGAAAGTTTTTTGTTTAGTGGAATAAGGATTTTTGAAATATGGGGTTTTTTATATTATTGGTGTTTTTGTAAAATACATGTTTGAAGTTTCCTGTAGTTTTTGGAGCCACCGTTTTTCACGAGTGATTTCAAATATGAATGGTAAACCTAAACTGACCTAGGTAATGGTTTTTTGTTGATGGTTTTTGCTCTTATTATCCTGCATCTTGATTTGCGATTTTAGTACTTATGTAATGTAGCTTTATTGTGTTGATTTTCTGGTTGTAGCTCAATAAAGTGTTACAATGGAAAATAGCTTCAAGTCATGACTATAATGTGTAATTAGGAACCGAGTATATTAAGTATATTTAGGAAGAAAGAGGGGTTTGCTTTTTCTTCCAGCTGTATGAACCGAGTGAATATTGTAAGAAGTAGCTGAACCATGAGTGTGAGGCAAGTCTAAATGTCTTGAGTGTATAGAACCAACATCTGAATATCATAAAAAATGGTATACATGAAAGGCGTGGGAAAGACAGATACTAAAAAGCATATGCTTAATAATGGTTGGTAAAACTTGAAAGTTTTTGGTATTTTATTTTCTGATGTGACCCATTTTGGATAAGGTGTGACAACTGGTTTGATGTAAACCCTTCAGGTTTCGCTTGAGCTAAAAGCTCCAACTAAGATACGCGGTCGGTATATGATAAACTTATATTACTGTTTGCAACCAATCCATATCGGTGAATGATACCTCATGTTTTCTACATGGACAATACGCTTATCTGCTACTATTGTTTGCAGCCGATGGCACCCACCCAAGTCAAATTACCTATTCATGGAAGACTATGTTAACTAAGGTAAACAAAGCATTGAAACAATATGCCTTTTACTTGCATACAAGATAAAATACAAGGACAACATCTTTCTGCTTCGCGGACCTCTACGCGGATCCTTTTAAGTTGAATATATTAGTTACAACTTTTCTGCTTATGTTATGGTAAGGGATTGCTCATAACTCCATTTTGCTATTTTTTCATGATAGAAAAAGCTTTAGTTAATAGCTTATGTACACGCTGCAATGTTTTCCTCGGGGAAGGTTTTTGCAGAAACACTAAACGAACGCATTGAATCTACTGTGGAGAGTTCTTGCGCACCGTTCGCCGTTAGCAAGCTGAACAACATAACTAAGTACATGAATTTCAGGTACTACAAATGTTTGTGTTAGCAGTTAGTAACTAGAACCTAGATGTGGTAAAATGGGCATTTGAGAGTATGCTAACAGAAAATACCAACATGGATTTTGTTCGCCTTTTAACATGCTGATGCAGGCCAATGACTAGAGTTGCTGTTATGACCTGCCGCTTGCTGCTGATGTCCCTATTGATGCGTTGCTGCTGATGTGGCTCTAGCATTTGATATGTATATATTCAGCACACGGTATTAAATTCTTTGTTTTTTTGTTTGACCTAAGCGTGGGCTGGTGGTGGTGGGTCGAGAGGCTAACAACCAAATGGGGATAAATTGCATCTATCTATCATAAACTTAAGAACAAGGCATAACACTACTACACAAATTGACATAGAGTCCCATTAATAGAGCCCGGTTTTTGTGAAAAACAGGTTTTAAAGGGATTTCGCCAGGTATAGAGCCATGTTTTCCCGCAGAGAACCGGGCTCTATGTGAAAACCTCTTAGTGCCCGGTTTTTTGCTTCAAAACCAGGATCTATTCTTATTATAGAGCCATGTTTCCCCCGAATCACCGGGCTTTATGTGTTTAACCTTTAGAGCCCGTTTCCTTCTACAAAACCGGGCTTTATTGTTTCTTTAATTTTTTTATCACAAATTGTTTGCAAGGCTGTCACTTAGGCGGGTTTTCAAATAAATCAAAAAAACTTAAATCTTTGGGCGCCTTATTTGCCTCCTAAATTTTCATTACTTACACAAAAACCTAAACTCCACCCCCCCCCCCCCTTCTCTCACAAACCCTAACCTCTAACCTTCATTGCCGCTTACTGCCCCAATTAACCACCATCACACACCACCATCATCACCGCCGTCGCACACCATTACCGTCATAGACCACCTTTGTCACGCAACCAAGCCAGAGAGCCTAAGCTAATTGGGAGGTACCAAAATGCTACAATTGATGTTGTTGTTCAATTGACCTTTTTAATATATATCATGTATTTTGTTGTTATCTTTATTCAGGAATAAGTTGTGTCTGTTTATAATTTTTTGTATTGTTAGATAATTAAGTATTGATTTCAGAATGAAATTGTTGAAATTGGTTGTTTTTAAGCTCTTTATGGGATGTATGGGATTTATAAAATTATATGACAATAAAATACATCTTTTTTTTGATACAAAGACAATATAATCAGTTATAAATGGGTGTTTTTGTTGTATTTTACTGTGATAAATGGTTGTTTTAGTTGTGCTATTAGATGTCATAAATGGGGCGTTTTGTAAAACTTTTTTTCTCGCACAAATAGCTGTCAAAAAGAGGGGTTTCAGGACCTGGTATTTTTTTGTCATAAATAGGATATCTCGTTGTGGTGTTTGCTGTCGTAAATGGGGTGTTTGGTTTTGGTGTTTGCTGTCATAATTGGGTGTTTATGCATGCGCTTTCTCTTAAATTAGGACAATCACATTCTAACTTTATGACTAAGGTGCCAAGCTATGCAGGACTCCGAGTGGACTGCAAGTTAGAAGGTCTTGGATTGGTTCTTTTGAGGAGTCAATTTATATGGTTGTCTAGCCGCTTATGGGGCAGTCAGTCAGGTTGTCCATTGTATTTCTTTTTGTATTGACGGGTTTTCATGTATGCATATTTCTGATTCTTTTTGGTATGCTTGAACGAATTGATGGGTTATCTTGCTATTCTAAACATTAATGAATTTTTTCACCACATCCTCAGAACTCCCGTTTACAGTTTCAAGTGTTGATGGGGATAACTTACCAGTATAGACCTTGCTAGCCTCGTTTGCAGTTTCAAGTTTCTAAGTTTTCTTTTGATGTATATGTTGTGTTTGCCGACTTCATTACTTCCTGTTTGCTATAACATATAAGCTTGTGAATTAGTATTCACATTTGTATAACATTATACTTCTCTATGGTAATATCAATAGTTCTGTTGAAAGAAATATAAATCATAGATGAATCAGTAGATAAATATTGAAGACATAAATAATGTTTCAGTCTACTAGATGTTGTTGAACCAATATATTTACGATTGATTTTCCATGCCATGTTAAGCTAAACCGTCTAATTCTAACCATATTAGCATTCTTTATTTTAGGGACATGATTGAAGTGGTAATTATTTAGTGCACAAGGAACTGTTTTCTCATTCGTTTGGTTAAATCTAAGTAATGATAATTTTTTGGATTATTTTACGTGTATCAGTGGTATGGAAGTAGTTAATGATGTTGTTCACCTACGTTTCTAGACCACATATTACATGGACACTGATTTTTTTCTCTCTCAAAATATAGACCAGTCTATGCCAAAAGGTAACTCTTGCTTCCTCAACGTCGGCTTCTAAACCATGACGGATTTAAATTTTCGGATGTGTTACTACTACATATTTCCAAGCAGCATTGGGTTAAAGGTAACACTACTATCACAAAAGTATAATAAATATATAGTATATGTATGCACAAAACATTATAAAAAAGAAAAGAGGCTTTAGCATATGCATGCATTTATTAACCATAACAACATGTAATGGTTACTTTCTAATGAAGCATTCATCATTTGAAACTGTAGTTACAAGTGGAATATCATTATCCATCAGATCCATTGTTAGTTAGTTTTTCAAGCTACACCTGTTGAAGTTCAATTCGACCAGTATTGGTTTTTAAAGTTACATCAGATCCATTGTTAGTCGGTTTTTAAAAGTGCAGTTACACGAACACCACCCAGATCTCCTGGACTTGATCTTTCCGAGGATGAGAATACATGTTAAATAACTTGTTCCCTATATTTTATAATGTTAATGGATACATCTTATAAATATGTAAATATGTCATGATTAAACAACTAACAAAATGTATGGTGAATGGGATCTGCATAAGTGGTTTTTGCTATGAAGCTTGATCAACTAAAAATTGCAGACGGTTAAAATGTGTAGAAAAGTGACCAGTGCAAGAGCAAAAATAAGTGCTAATGTATTGAACAAGAAAAGCAAGAAAATGTCATCACCGTCTAGACAAAATCATAGCAGATCAAGTGATCGGTTTAAGTATCAGGACACCTCAATCAACTGTAATTTGGCTATCTTTAGTTTTCGCTGAATGGGTAAGTTTGCAGATGTTAAAAGTAGGGCTATAAAAGTTAGCGTTGTTGTGACAGGGGGCCTTTGGGCTCCATTTTTAGTCTCGTTTTCTTTACTTGGGTGCAAACTGTTCATTGGTATGTTCTTTCTGTAAATGTGTAACCAAGCTAGTGTCATCCTTGTAAGTTGATATGTGACTAAGGAACTCTGATTCTACGCGATAAGATCCCGCTTGAACTGTATCTTGTCTAAGCCAAGTATGTTATCAATATAACTCAAATGTTGATTCTTTATTAAGAGTGTAGCTTATATTATTATCAATTCTCAATTGTTGTAGTGCATATTAATTATGGTTATGGTTTGCTGGAGACATCGAATGGTCAAATTGGGTAAATATTGATGTAATGGCTAGCTGGAAATGGAGCACGAAAGTTTTTTTTAATTTATTTTTTCAAATAAAGCCATGTTTTTTATTATAAAATCAGGCTCTATATCATGTTATAAAGCCCGTTTGAAAAACCGGGCTCTATGTCAATGTTAAATAGAGTCCCCTCCCCTTTGACCCCCCCACCGAAAACAGGCTTTATGTGATGTTACAAGGGGCGGATAGGGCGTTACAAGGGTGATTAAACCACTCTATCCAATTCAAAAAAGCTTTCCTACATCGACTAACAATCTAATTAAAAGATAAGATCTTGATGTCGTTAAAAAGAAGATCCTTTGCTGGTTTCTTCTGAGAGAATATGACATTGTTCCTAAAACGCCATAAGGACCAGATTGTAGTTTGTATCGCCGCATCGAAGAATCATGAAAATTTTGCTTCAAGAGGGGAGTTGTCTGCCAATTGAAATACATCTTGAAGACTTTGAGATGTGGTGATCGGTATACGCCACCAATTTAGAACATTTATCCATTTGTCTTTCGCAATCTTGCAATCAACAAACAAATGCTTTTCCGTTTCAACGGCATCATCACATATGGAAATCTCACAGAATCTAAATCCACGCCCCTTTGATCAAGATTGGCACGGGTCGCCATCCTACCATTTAAGACACGCCATGTATTGATGTTAATTTTCAATGGCATTCCAACGAGTTGCAGTAGAGGATATCGAATGAGACAGAGGTGATGAAAGATCTCATGCCTTTAACGGAGAAGCGTCTTGAAGCATCAATAGTACATTCCCATCTATCTTCAACATCCGACAAGTAAAGATTAGATAAAAGACTAACCAAGCTGACGAGTTCTTCAGTTTCTGGTCCAGGCCTTGGTTCCCTTCGCCAAACCCATTGGAAGGTTAGCCCAGGAGGAAGATACGGGCTCATGGACCAATTATCAGTAGGTTGTACAAAATGGTGGGTGACATATGAAGTAGTGGCCAAAGCAGAGAGGGAAGTACGGGTAATAGGGTTTCTATCACAAACAAGACAATCCGGGTGTCTAAACGATGAAGGCTAGGAAATGAAGCAACAAAAGGCATATCACCAATCCAAATATCATTCCAAAAGCTAGTACTTTGACCATCTCCAAGTTTTATCTTGAAGATGTTATCAAGATTAATGTTGATTTTAAGGAGGTCATCTTTTATCTTTGCAATATGATACCACGGCCCGAAGTTGGGTCTAATAGAAGAGTTGTCATTAAGTCCACCCAAAGGTCCGTGGATAGAACAAATAACTTTGCCCTAAATTTCTTGATTTTCGGTATGGAATCTCCACCACCATTTTATCAGCATAGTTTGGTTACACGTTCCCAAACTATCAATTCCAAGACCACCTTGATCACGAGGAGAGATTACTTTTTTCCAAGCAATCCAAGGGATTTTTTTATCATCCAAAGACCCGCCCCAAAAGAAAAATCTCCTTTTACCTTCAAGCTGATTAATTACCTTTTTGGGGGCCTTAAAAGTAGAGAAGTAATAGACTCCCAAGCTACCGAGAACGGATTTAATAAGTGTGAGACTTCCACCAATAGAGAGAGCCTTGGATTTCCACTTAGAGAGGCGTTTGTGAAATCTTTCAACAAGAGGATTCCAATTGAAACACCTTGACATGTTAGCACCAATAGGAAGTCCTAAGTAAGTGGAAGGAAATTAAGACGCAAGACAACCAATGAAGGAAGCAAGTGAATGTAAATCAACACTAGAGATACCAATTCCAAAAAGTTTACTTTTGTTAAGGTTGACTTTGAGACCAGATGCGAGATAAAAACAAGTAAGAATCCTAGACAAATTCTTAGCATTATCACGAGACCACTCCCCCATAATTAAGGCATCATCCACAAATTAGAGGTGTGAGATGTAAATATTGTCTTTGCCCACTTTGATGCCACGAAAAATATTCTTGTTTGTTGCTTTAGGAAGAGCAACATTTAGAGCTTCAAACGCCAAGATAAACAAAAATGGGGAGAGGGGATCTCCTTGCCTGATACCTCTTTGAATCTTAAATTCCTTTGTTGGTGATCCATTAACAAGAACCGAAGCAAATGCCGAATCAAGGTAAGAATGAATCCAAGCCCTCCATTTAGAACTAAAACCCATTTGCTCAAGAACACTGAAAAGAAACGACCAACTCAATGAGTCAAAAGCTTTCTCAAAATCTAGTTTGAGAAACATGACACGCTTCTTGTATTTCTTAACCCAAGCAATAATCTCTTCCACCATGAGCGGCCCGTCAATGATTTGGTGCTCTTTTATGTAAGCCATTTGAACATCACCAACAACCGAAGAGACCACACGAGAGAGGCAGTTAGCAAGAATTTTAGCAATAATTTTATATTGGCTACCAATCAGGCTAATCGGACGAAAGTCACCAACAACCAGTGGGTCATCTACCTTGGGAATAAGAGCGATATAGGAGGAGTTACACCCTCGAGGGATAAGGGTAGAAACCTCAAACTCTTTAACATAGGAAACAATGTCATGTTTGAGGGTCGAAAATAATCCACTAATAAATAGTCTAACCATAAATTTGCATGTTATAATGTTATAATGTAAATTTGCATATTACTTACTAGATGTGGAGTTATAGTATAGTGAAGATGCGAATCAGTTTTAGATAATATGGTTAGGAGTAGCTGCAACAATATAAGGGGTGTTTGGGATTTGTATCTTGCAAATTCAAGGCAATAATCATATTAGTAGTTTTGAAAATCAGTCGTCGACGATGCCGAAATGTCATTTATATGATCATCGAGAAGTGATTTAATCTGTGAATTCTTAAGTAAGCAGAAACTTTCAAACACTTAAGAAAGCTATTATTTCAGATCATTTTTTAACTATTATGTTGTTTAGCTTATGTTTTTATGTTCATTCCCATATCATAATAGGTTCTAAAATTAATAGGTTCTTCCCAGGTTAGTTTTGTCGATCGCTTGGAAATATGGTATACCTGGTATCTACATATTGGGGTTGTGATATTTTTTACAATCTATCTAGCAAATCCTCATTCAATTTTACAAGAACCTGTTTAACAACCAAAAAACCCTCCATGGACATCATAAATCTGCTATTCTACTTATGCTTACAACATGTCCCATTCCGAATTGTTTATTGCAAGTGTTGAATTTTTATTTTGTTGTGTATTATTATGTTAAGAGGCAACTACAGGCTACAGAAGCCAAAACAGTGACTAAAATTGTTGGATCAACTCACTGAGAAACCAGTTACAACTTGAGCAAGTTGTTCATATCTCTAATATAATTTTCGTTACTGTTTGTTAGATAATACTTAAACAGTCTTTGAGACTTTGTTAAGGTAAAAGTAAAATAAGCCCCCTTTATTGTATATATATTTACATCCGCTGCATATTTAGCTTGCTAATACGTCATGATTCAAAAGAAGTATTCATTCGACAACATAAACTTCAATACATGTGATATTTCTTTTGGAAAAATATGAAAATATTCGTGATGTTATAGATAAAAGAAAACCATGAAATGTCAACGTGAATTAGCTGATTAAAGTTGTAATAGGAAACTAGGTTAATGTTACTATTTTATTTCATCATCTATGTCTTAAACCTTATCAGAAAGATGTTATATTACTTGCTTATTAATCATTTTTTGTGTTTGCGCAGCACATGGGACCTCCGGCTTCATCTTCTCAGGTTGCTATTGTAAAGAGTTTTGGAAAAAAATATTCCAATAAAGGTGTTTAGGTAAAAGCTAATTTGAAAAGTCTTTCGGCTTTTATGTATCGCATTTTTGTTCTAATCTATAAATGTTTTTTAAACAGGTCACTAAAGCTACGACGGATGCAGTCAACAAAGTTGTCACCTTAACTATTGCAACTCCTCTACATAACCCTGTATCTGGAAAAGGGTCGAAAGCACACAAAGTTTCATGAACTGAAATTAGAAGCATTTTGGCCAGGTTGAAAACCATTGCGCTCTTGCATATTTATAGCCGGAGAGAATGATTAAAATGAAAGCCATATCTCCCGAGAGAAAATGAACGATAAGCTTCTTATAAGTTGTCGTCTGGTAAAATGGCTATGTGTAACAGGTGTTTAGTCTTTTTTAGTCTTTTTGAACTGTTTCCCATTGTTGAATATAGGCATAATGTTTTAACCTATAAATTACAGAACTTTTTAAATAAAGGTCAAAGCTTCTTATAAGTTGTCGTCTCGTAAAATCATTGTTGGAGTATGGTAGTTGGATCCACATGTTATACGATTAGAAATACGTGAGCCTATTGAGGGCACACACGTTAAGACACGAAGAGTACGTTTATTATGTATTTGATATATATATAACTCGTTTATATTTATTAAATACATAATATATTTCACGATATTTATTTGACAATCATTAGTTAACCGTTAGACGCTATATACAAACTAATACACGTTAAATAACAAGAGAGGGACTTAAAACTCAGAAAATGAAACTCCCGGCCTACGTTAAATAACAGGAGAGGGACTTAAAAGTCGGAAAATGAAACTCCCGGCCTCACCCCTAATTGGCTGATTCTAAGAAGGATCTAGGAGGGGTATAAGTGTCGTTTTTTGAAAAGGATGGAGTGTTTGACAACAACTTGGAGAGCAAGTTTAATGGGTATATAAACACCTTTTGGTGCTCATAATTATTGACGACTTACAAACAACCTTAAATTCAGTTTTTGGTTTTGCTCTCCATAAATCCTATACCGATCAACACACAAGAGAAAACACAAATTCAGTTTTGCTTTTCTCCACTTCCTAAACCCTCCACGACGTAAATAAATCCTAGACCTCTTTCAGTGTTATCGAATAAATAGAAACAGGTTCAACAATTATTCCAACATAGGCGGTCTAGTCCAGTGGTTGGATTGTTCTTGTCTATTCTTTCGAACCTTGATGTTGGCAGTTTTCTGGGTTTAATTTTTGCCCTTGTTTTAAGGATGATCCAAACGCATACTACTTAGGTATTTGGATCGGATCTAGAACAAGTATTAAACGCATGTTGTTTTGGTATTCGTGAAGTAAAGACTACCATCTTGACGTGCTTGGTTGACGTGTTGTGTGAGCAACCGTAGAGGTGGTAATTTAACCACTACGATTTCAAGTTCAAGATTCGGTGTTAGTTTATTGATTTAACTCAATAGACAAAATGTTAGTAAATTACTTGTTTAATTTATATGTGTTAATCTATATGCTAAAACTAGATCCAGTCCGCTGCATACTCGTAGCTAATTGGTTACCTAGGTTATTAAATTCCAACATTGGTATCAGAGCCAGGTTGTTTTGGCATTAGGGTTACACGTTTTGAATTATATCATGTCTTGAATTGTACACGCCTAGATTTAATTCACATGCTTGATCTGTTGCATTTTTATATTTTATTTATTGTTTTCTTGCAAATATGGCAAAGATTATGCAAATCCTTGCCATAATTAAATAAAATATGTTAGATCTAGATCTTGAAAATTATTAATTGTTAATATAGGTTAAAAAGGAATTAAAATTAAATTGTTAATTTAGTAGATTAGTTTCCTTTTTGATTACGATAATCACACTATATATCTAAAAGATCTTGATTTTGATTTATGGAAACAAAATCTTTTATTTTTGGAAACTAGATCTTTTACATATTTAGCTTTATCTTTGTTTTCTTTTTCGGCTATAAGACCTACTCAATCACTTTTGTGATGAATGGGGCGATCTAGGCACAAAGATGAAAACCTAGTGAGGGTCTTATGGTTCTCCAATTAGGGAAGACTCGCAAGAGAACTCGGATTCTACATGTTTACTTGTATATTTAATATCATCTTTTATATTCGTCTGCTTATGTGTATATTTTTACTTGATTACTCGTTTACACGCCTAATATGTATGCAATACGGACTAATACTTATAGCGAAAGAGATGATTAAAACCAGTCTATTAATTACACGCCTAAATATAAGTTCATTGTGACCTGTTATTTGTTTCGTGGAAAACTTGATTTTGGAAAAAATTAATAAGACTAAACTATGAAACTTGATTTCTTAATGAATTAAAAACTAAACATTATGAATTATTGGGAAGTGCGGCTCATCCAATAGAACAAACTATAAGAGAAGTTTAAGGCGGACATTCCTAAAGAATCCATGTTTTTAATACGCTTCGCACTGACCTGGTTCTCCGCTTCTTTGTGCGTTCGATTAGAGTTACCGTGAACCAATGTATTACTACAATGTCGGCTATAAAAGTTTTTAAAATTAGTGCTACAAAGTTGTTTTGCATGCCTCTTTGTACACGCTTTTAACATATTTATGTGAATACCCCATATGAAAATTTTAAGTCTATGCCAGCCAACCAAGAACACGTGCATTTGTCTTGGCCTCTTTGGTCAGACCTTAGGGTCATTCCAACCCACGGAAAATTTGGTTCACTGGTCAGACCTCTAACTATTTTTGCGCGTTCCTGCTTGGTGGACTTAAATCAGGTTACCTGGTCAGACCTCGAACTCGAGGCATAAGATGAGAACTAAACATGCTCTTGACATTATTACGTGTTTACTAATGTCTGGACTAGTCTCATAAATCTAAGAGTTGCATCTAATTCATTTAACGCACGCCGCTTACCTCTTGCCCTACTTGTTTACTCGCTGGTCAGACCTCCGGTAATAAGTGGGAGGTCAAGTTGGATCTTAGTCTTAATTAGTAAATTAATTGGGTAGTTAATTCTATTAAGAATTTAATTATCGAAAATACTAAATTGACCTTTCTATGTTCTGATTAATTGTGTTATTGCAACATAATTCGTAAACAAAAGTTTGTTTTCTCATAGAAGACAAACATAGTCTCTTTTCCTGGTAAGAGGAGTGAGACTTACTCCTATTTCTTCTCATTGGTTGACAAGAATAAGATAGGATTATAATTGAATTATTATCAATTATATTTAAACTCACTTTTAATCTTTCATTACCCTTTTCGGTTATGAAATCTTTAAAAGATAAATATTTATGTAAGTAGAGAACACATGTGTCAATAGCTACCAAATTAATGACATCTTGCACTTGTCACGATGTATGAGTTTAAACGGCAATGAGTAAAGAAAATTACTAGCAGGTCTTCTAGGCATATTTTCTTGGACTCATTTCATTCCTTATAGTGCTAAACACCCTTGAGGGTTGGCAGACCGATTAAGGAGGAATTGCATGCTAAATGTTCAAGTTAATGAAAGCATGAATGGCTAGTCCCTCATCTACAAAAGTAGAACTTTATATACTCTATTCAATACCTAAGTACATTGCTACTTGTAGGAATTTTAAGTGAGTATGAAAGTAAATAAATCACTATTTGCTTTCTACTGGTGATGTAACACTTACAATGTTGACAAATCCAGTGGGAGCTTTGCATTTTATTACTAAAATGACATTCATGTGAGGTTGTCAATTTCAGTGGGAGCTACAAGATTTATTTCCTTGTTAGTTACCCTTATTATTTCTAGCTTGCTTTGAAATAATTCATTACTTTCCGAATATGAACGACCGTAGTTTAAGGAAAATTGCATTTTATTTTATAGATAACACATTGCCTTTCCGATGTTGCTTTCCGAAAAGTTATCTGTAGAATAATAATCCAGAATTCCTTATTAAACATTATGATTCAAAATCTACTTGAAATATCTATGACACAATCATATTGTTTATACAATCGAGTGTTTGTTGTATTGTTTTAAATAATGTTGTCCCATACACAAGTGGGAGAAATCTTAAGTGTGTGCAAGGAACAACATATAACAATATGATTATTGGTTTCTCTTGACCGCAAGGTAAGAAAGCTAATAATTCTATTAGGACATAAACACACAAGATGTTTGTTTCCCTATTACATTTAAGTGTCAAGATATATTATAAAGCTACTTCAGTATTTTGACTACATGTTTTAGGCAATATCATTATGGTTCGATTATATAATCATAATTATGATATATAAAATTAACTTGAAATTACTATTGAACTCAAGAGTTTGCGTTCATAACTACTTTAGTTACTATAATTATGTTTGCTTGTTAAGACATAATTATAAAGTCCTTGAATCTATCAACGACTCATAACATAACGTAAGTAGTAAAATTTGTTATGTCTTCTTGATTAACACATAAACAATAAGGTCCTTGAATTATTCAAAGACTTGTAATTTATACTTGGCATGTTCTGTTTTTCTGGAAATATATGAACATAGAGTTATTGTACTATTCAAAGAAATATACGTTATAGCATGCATTTGGTTTTAAAATACTTTGTATTCAATTTGGCTCGACCCAATTGGCAAATATTTGATCCAAAGAGTATTAAGTTATCTAGGAAATTCTGATAGAGTCTCATAATTCCAATACTCATAGAATACCACATTATTATGGTATGTCTAATGTGTTGAAACAAACTATATTCATATTGTTTGATTTCGGATAACTTAAATTGCTCTACCTCCAAAATCAATCAAGGTTAGAAATTTACGTGTGTCGTGGATACACTCAATATAGTTCCAACCTAGAAGGTATTCAAGACATTATCTATGGATAGAGATGAATCCCATTATGTCTTGATTAAAGTTCTAAAATTTGTTAATAATCTCAAGAAGCATATTATTAACAAGCTAGAGATGAGAACTGTAAAATGTACTTTGTTGTCCCAATTAAGAACAATTTATTGTTGCTTAAATACTTAGTATTTAGAGAATTATCTCTACTTATAAAAGTAAGTAGGAGCATCTATAGATCTTGAAGATATTCAAGAATAAAATACATAACCTTCTTAATTCACTTGTTGATGTCATACTAAGGTTAAACATGTAAATGTCAAACCAAAGTATAATGTGACTCTCATTCGTAAATCCGCAAGGATGCCTCATCAATAGAGTGATATTTTAATATCAATGGTAAGGATTATAAGTTAGATGGTCATAGTAAACCTGCTAACTAATAAAATGAATTATCACATATTGAATCCGATAAATATCTTAGAAATATGAATGATAAGATGCAGTCCTTAAAAGATAAATCAATGTTGTGAGCTTGATCAATCTTTTACCAAACAGTTAAACTGAAAGGTGAGAGTGAGTTTCTTTTGAAGAAAGACTCATAAGGACAAGATTTTATACATATTAATGCCTGACTGATGACAAGAATTTTTAATCTTACTCAAGCAATTGACTATGATTGAATCTTTCTTTTCTACACGCATTAATTATATAAACATAACTAATTGTCATATAGGTTTTCTTGAATCTAACATATGGCGAATTAAGGATCATAACTCTTTCCTTAATGATTACCTTGCGAGGACGATGTGTAATCAAAAAGGGTTACGAGTCTATATTTGCAATATGACAATTAAGTTATATAACTCTTTCTTTTATGATTACCTTTTGCGAGGACGGAGTGTAATCAAAAGGTTTATGAGTTCAAAATAATCTTTGATAGAACTAAAACACGTGATAGTTCTTAGATCATTTATAGCTCAGATTGTTTAGATCTTTATATCTAGGATAATAATAACAATGAACATAAAAAATATGCATAGCGGAAATAGCATAAGAACATTGATATCATAACAAGGTTTTTTCATCATTATCTTCACTATAACAATTACTCCAAGCCCTAATTCTACTTTGATCAATAGTAGAACGGTTACATCAATGAACTGTAACAGGATCAAGTTACCTTGACCTTGAGGCTAAACACTAGGCATCTACAATGAGACTCATGCCTAACACACATACACGCTTTCCTGGTGTTTACATCTTGACCCACCTAAACCTACACGCCTATGTCTTTTTATATAATAGAGACATCAGACTATTACAAAGGATAAGAACAAATAATATCTTCCTAACTTTTAATATTATCTTCTATATCTTCTATATGAATAAGAAGATCTTCCAGAATCTTTATCTTTTGTAGAATTCCATCTACACGACTTAGACCCTTGTGTTTCATTCTTTTATTTATTTTGTCTCATCAAATCTAGGATTCCCAACAATCTTCCCCTATTTTATGATGACAAAACAAATAAATAGTCTTGTGTGAACTTCATCATAAAGCCTTAATAAATCAAAGCTTCCCCTGAAGTTGAGATCATGGATCTCCCTGAATGAAACAAAACTTCCCCTTAATTTAGATTTCCTTTGTAACCTGCTCATATCACCACACATAATAAGCTGCAAATCATATATCTCTTGTCATCGTTTCCCCTTTTTTTTGTCATAATCCAATAGGGGTCTTGTGAAGATAAGCAACTTGAATCTTTACAACTATAAATCATATACTACACTACTAATCCAGCCTTCCAATGTCTCAAATTACCCTCCATGACGCATAATAAGAATAATGAATTCAAGACAATAGAAACTTAAACTAGCAGTAGTAATAAACAACTAGCAGTAGTAATAAAACCTTTCACCTCAAGTGGTGCATGAACATATCTTGATGGTTAAACATTTTGTCAATTAAGCTTCTCCTGAAACCCATATGTTAACCATCTCTCGAATCGTCAATTCTGTAGGCTCTTTGTAATGATCACTGATGAAGAAAACTAAGTATTACGAACTTGATGCTGAAGTAGAATAACCCAAACTTGTGTCTTATATCTTGTACTATCCACGTGGCGTCAAACTTATAAATAAATCTGTGAAATATAAGTAGACCGCAATCTTTTGACAAAAATCCTCAACTTCTATGAGACACATAACAAGTGATAGTAAATGTAAGCATTGAGCATCATAAGTTTGTAGATCACACACCTTTGCTAGATTTGTCAAGTCTTCATCACATTGTTTCTAAGCACGAACAAGTTACCTCCTGCTAAAAGATATGATAAAACACGTACCCGAGTAATTCCACTTCATCGTCAAATAAGTCATAAACAATCATCTCTGTAACCAATTAATTCAAACAATCCAAAAAACGAGCCTTTTTAAACATTTAATAACATTTATACCAAAAATTCCTGTTCAGTCCGAGATCTTAACTCAGCCGAGAACCAAAATTATGTGTTACCGATATCGTATAATGTGAGCAGTTGAAACTATGTCGAGCAACACTAAGTATAAACTGGCAGTTGTAAATATCAACGGGCAGCACTAACTTCCTTTAAGCTCAAGCAGTATTAACTTAACCGATCCAATCCCAAATATAGTACTTAGCAAATTCACGTATACTTGAATACAAGTCACCAATACCAGAACCAATAGCACAAAGTATACTAGCAATAGTAATATGTATTGGCAACATTAAATCACGATTGCTCATTCTTCAATCAAACATTCACAGCCAACACAAATACTACTTCCGTTATTACTCCCATTGAAGCAGCACTAATAAGCACATCTATTGCGAATCTGATGTAATGATATCTAAATCCAATTCTCATAAAACAACAACATTCGCAACCAGAAACCCTACAACCTTTAAAAGAAATCACATAGGGTGGGTTCATAATTGTTGTACACGAGAAGATCCAAACACCAGCGATTTCCAAACTAATTTTAGCAGCATAAAAACTTGTTTTGAATTCAAGCAGTTGTAACTAGGGGTGAGCATATGTCCAAGACCGGACCGGACCGACCAAGACCGGACCGGATTGAGGACCGAAATGGTCCATATTTCCGGACCGCGGACCGGACCAAAATGGTACGGTCCGGTCCGGGTCGGTCCGGTCCGGGTTGGTCTTTGGTCCGGTCCGGTCCTACACGGCATTATCATCGGGTTTTTGGTCGGACCGGACCGACCGGACCGAGGACCGAATTGGTCCAAAATACCGGACTGCGGACCGGAGCGAAATACCTTCGGTCCGGTTAGGTCCGGTCTTCCGGTCCGGTCCGGTCGACGGTCCGGTATGCTCACCCCTAGTTGTAACTGCTAACCCTAGCAGTATTAATGTTCTTCTTGGCAGCATTAATAATATTCGAGCAGTATAAGCACTCAACTAGCAGCATAAACTCGTATGATCACTACTAACAATACTAACCTTCAACGATAGCAGTACTAACATGTAACGAGCAGTATTAACGAGTTAACTGGCAGTAATAATTTACCTTTGTTGTTGATACCTGCTGCTTCTATGTTATTTTTTTAAATACGAATCACACAACAGCTACATCAACATACCTTATAGAATCAAAAGCTTTGAAGCTTCAAACCTTTTTCAAAATCTGATGCTTCTTTGTTTCTGCTTTAAGCGACTCCCAAATCCTGCTGTACTATCTCCATACCAAGAACCGAACACAAAATCCTATCATGCTGCTTTATTGTACCTTGTTGCTTGCATCGTGCGTGGAGAGCGTGGTTGAGAGGACGAGTCGGCGCACGCTAATGCGGCATTTAAAAACAACACTACGTGATCCCAACAACAAACAAATTATAAGGGATTTAGGGTTAAGAATTTATGTGCTTCACAGTTTTATTGATGATTATATAAAGGATAAAACAATAAGGAATCAACCATACACCACAATCCAATCAGATCTATGTACCAAATTAGGGTTTGTGGAGAGCGCGCGCCCCTTGAGAGCCGCGCGTGAAATTGACGCGTGAGCGAGACGCGCGTGAAAAGTGCCGCGTCTACTTTTTACTCTCATTAACCCGAGCGCGAGAGTAGATGAAACGCCTAATATCAAATTTATTTGATTGTAACCCCTTGAGATCAAGATCAAGACGCCCGTGGCTCTGATACCCTAAACCTGATAGAACTCAAACACGTATAGTATCATAGATCATATAGTCTCCTACTAGTTTAGATCTTATATCTAGGATAATAATAACAATGAACATAAAGAATATGCATAGCGGAAATAGCAAAGAACATTGATATCATAACAAGGTTTTTTCATCATTATCTTCACTATAATAATTACTCCAAGCCCCAATTCTACTTTGATCAATAATAGAACGGTTACATCAATGAACTGTAACAGGATCAAGTTACCTTAACCTTGAGGCTAAACACTAGGCGTCTACAATGAGACTCACGCCTAATACACACACACACGCTTTCCTGGTTTTTACATCTTGACCCATGATTGTAGTAATTTATACACGTAAAATAATATAAGTATAGAAAATTACCAAACTACCCTTGAGGACAAAGGAAGAAAGGAAAATTCTCACAATTATATATAATAATACGTATATTTACCGGTAAGTGATTACCGGGTCGTATTCCTCGAAGATTTATAAAATTGAGACCACGTTTGTTGTTTGGACAATGATTTGAATTGGTTCAAAGATGATTTATTTTCTAAAATCCTAAAAGTGAGCACATTAAAGGACAATTAAACCAAACTTTAATAACGGGAAATTAAACTTAAACTAAAAACGCAAGACGGGACCCCTAAATGGTGATTAGAAACCTTAAATTTCCAAAATTAAACCTAAAATGAATTTTTCTCTTTTAATAGACTCTAATTGACTAAAAAGTAAGTTTAAAGAAAACTAGAACAAAAACGGGGTTAAATTGAGCTTAAAAACACGAAAAACGTGAACGAAAACGAATCCCGTTCTTTAAAAATTGAAATTTTGCAATTTTAACCCTACGAAAGCAAAACTAATTTTCCTAGAAACTATATGATAAAAGAAAATTTTCTAAAAAAGATTTATATTTTTTTGATTATTTTTCTATTTTTTATGAATTTTTAAAGTTTTTAATAAAAATAAATGTTTAAAAATACTAAACTAAATATAAAAATTCTGAAAAAATTATAGAAAGTAGCTTGAACTAAGAGGAATCTAGGAAAAATAAGTTGGGAAACACAGCTTATCGAATAAGCTGTGTTATAAGCTAAAACAGCTTATTGTACAAAAAGGCTTAAATGTATCTAAGTAATAGATTTTGTAAAACTAGAATGAAAAAGACCCCAGGGCACGTTGGTAGTGAGTGTGTGTTGTGAGGTGTTATAAAAGGTGAGGATGTTGAGGTCGGGGGTTCGAGCCTTGCTCACCCCCGATTTCCATCTTCCCTTTTTTTTAGAAAAACTTTAAAAAACAAAGTTGTAGAAAAACTGAAAAGAAACAAATTTAATAAAAGCAATTATTATTGAAATTCCCTAAATAAGCTGGAAATCAGCTTAAAAGACAGAAAAATGCTAGACTTTCTTTTTTAGCTTTTATATAAAACTTAAGAACTTGAAAACATGGAATAAGCTAAACCTAAGACTTAATAAGCTACTTTTATACTAAACCTAACCTAATAAGCTGATTTGAAAAGAAAATAAGCACAGATTAATAAGCAATAAGCTGAAAATTCAAATAATGAACTTATAGGAAACCTACTAACCAAACAGCCTCTCAAGCATACTTTGAGCTAAATTTTAAGCTAATAAATAAGTACTTTAAGAAAAGAGACTTATACCTACTTAAAGCTTGACCTAAAGGCTACTTGAAAATGCTTTTGAAAAGTATTTTGAAAAACAATTGCTTAATGAAAGAGTACTTTGAAAACAGACCTAATGCTTAGCATATGACAATTTTGTTTTTGAAAATGAAAAGACAAAAGCTAATTTTAAAAGCTAAAAACAGATTATCAAATAAGCTACTTTTTGAAACTAACTTAAAACAGATGAACTATGACCCTAAATCTATTTGAATGCTGAAAATCTAATCCTAAAAACTACTTTTACCCTATGAAAATTAAACTTGAAAAAGGACTTTTTGAAAAATGAATATACTTATACAGTTTGCACCAATTTGACCCAAACCTTAAAACTATGAATGCAGACCTAGAATACTTGATATTAACCCTTATAAAACACTAAAGTCAGAACAAATGAAGCACTTATATCAGCTAGAAATCAAATAAGCTAAAAATTCTACTATTACTGACTTATATGCCACAGATTCAAGGATAAAGCTAGAAAACCTTATGAAAACTTGATCAAACTAAATAAACTAACTAAAATCCTAACTTACTAGCCTACAAATGATTATTTAACTCAGACTTAGGAACTTAAAGATCCACAAACAGTACTAACTCTTGGTTAGTACTGCTGTGCCAAACACCCCTTTAACTAGACTCAAAACCATTTAAAGCTTTTAAAAAATGAAATTGATTATCAAAATTTAGCAACCAGATATTAAACAACTTTATTATCAGCTAATTAATTACTAAAAACACTTAAACAATATCAAAATGACAGAATTAAAGCTATGCTAGATATTTTTGGATTTTTAATGATTTTTAAGACAAAATATGAAAAACTAAGATCTAAGCTTCTAAAGTTGAAAACAGATGATCAATCATATCCAATAAGCACAATAAGACAGAATTAAGCACTAATAAGCAAGTAATAAGCTGAAAATAAGCAAATGCAATTATTAAGCTAAGAAACTTGAAATTTAAAGAAGACTTACAAAAGCCTTTGCATAAACAAGGCAATAATGCTCAAGGAGCTACTCTAAAGCTCTAGCTTATCACAAGGATAAGCTAGTAAAAGTCCAATAAGCTCTTCCATTGTAAGCTTATCATCCAAATAGCTAAAATCCATATTAAGCATAGGTAACTGATTTTAAGGGTTTAGGTAGATTAATGTCTTAATTGAGCTCAATTCCAAGCTTAGAGACTTGAAAGAGCTTTTAGTAGCTTATGACAGCTTGTGTAACAGTAGACAACATCATTTTTAAATATAAGAGCTTAATAGAAAAACAGATTATATAAACTTGAACTTTGATTTTATTAACTGAAAACTTGATTACAATATTTTAAAAAAGAAAATTACAAAAGCTACTTAAGAAAAACCTAAATTTTTTGGAAAAAGAAGAAGACCCCTTTGTGAGTGTGAGCAACTTGCTATTTATAGCCTTTAAAGGATGCTTCTAGGTCTTCTTAGCCCCTCCTCATCAATTGATCTTGGCCCTTGATTCAATGCCAATCATTGGATCCTAATTTTGAGCCGTTGGATCATTAAGTGGGCACACGTATTGCCAACGTGGCATTCCGTGTGTCAGGCTCGTTGTGCTTCTTTTTGCTAGGATTTAGTGTAAAAATTCTTGTCCTTGTGTGTTTCTTTCATATATCCGCGTGTCATTCTTTGTGGAGTCTTGGCCAATGAGAGGCTTTTGTGACATCTAATTCTTATGCTTAAGTGCTTATTTTGGGTAGTTAAACTTCTGTTTGAGCTTATTTGCTTATTTCTTGTATCTTTGTGTTTTATTAGCCTAGCAGTACTAACTTAAAGCTAACAGTACTAACTTAAAGCTAGCAGTACTAACTCCAAGTTAGTACTGGTAGTTAATACTGTTAGTACTGTTGTTAGTACTGCTGTGTTTCTCTTGTTTAATTTAGCTTAATTGCA
>BQNB010054581.1:10361-37854 GCA_026074375.1 Tanacetum coccineum
TACACTTATGAGCTCTTAAGATTTCCAACTAATCCTTGTTTAGCATCTTACTCATAATTAACTCTATCATTTCTCGTTCTTCGCAAATTTAAAATCTTTAATAAAAAGATCCGTGAATGCTTAGTCAAGTTTATAACTGTTAAGGGACAAAGCTAAGAGTCTCAACACACTCGATCGAGTCAAAATTTATTCTTATACTACCCACCAGGAAAGTCAATATTGTGATAAAACACTCATTTTATTTTTGAAAATTTTTAAAAATTTTCATTTTTGGTGTTTTGGTGGTAAAAACGGGATTACTTAAAAACAACGGCTGCAGGCATAATCAAATTGATAGATCCCCCCATACTAGAATTGAACATTGTCCTCAATGTTTTAAGAAGGGTCTCTACGTAAATCTAAAACCGTTTATTAAGTATGCTCAAAGATAAACGTTAGTCGATAAGATTGGATATTGGATTCCCATAATCATGCTAAGGATTGAAGCTTGAGTGAACGAAGGACAAAACCACGAGCACGAGAGGCTTCATAATCCGGGGCAATCCTGGACATACAACACAAAACACAAAACACGAGAAAAGAAGAGGCGAACCTCCTCACAACACACTTATTCATTACTACTATTATTATATTAGGATAAGCATGGGTTGCCACCCACGAAGCGCTTGTTTATTAATGAGTCACTAAGCTTGACTCGTCCCCGTATTCATTGGTCCATGGAGAAAGTTTGGAGATCCGGGACAACCATCGGTGGTATGTCCCCTCCAAAATAGTGTTTAAGTCTATGACCATTCACCTTGAAGTTTGGCCTGTCGGTTTGAGATAACTCGACGGTGCCATAAGGAAATACTTGGGTGACGATGAATGGTCCAGTCCAGCAGGTCTTAAGCTTGCCCGAGAAAATCTTTAATCAAGAATTAAAGAGGAGGACTCAATCATCAACGTTGAAAACGCGGTTCTTGATCTTGGAATCATGGATCCTCTTTGTTTTCTCTTTGTAGATCAAAGAGTTCTCATAGGCCTGATCACGAAGTTTATTTAATTCATTCATTTGAACTTTTCGGTGATCACCCGCGGTAACAAGGTCATAATTGCAATGCTTTAAGGCCTAATAGGCCTTATGCTCGAGCTCGATGGGTAGATGACAAGCCTTTTCGTACACCAACTTGTAAGGAGTGCACCCGATGGGTGTCTTAAATGCGGTACGGAAGGCCCATAAGGCGTCATCCAACTTATCAGACCACGAAGCAAGGTGTTCGCCTACGGTCCTTTCTAGAATGCGTTTCAGACCATGATTTGAAACCTCAACTTGTCCACTTGTTTGTGGGTGATACACGGTGGAGAAACGGTGAGTAACTCCGTATTTAAGCATGACCTTTGCAAAATGATCATTGTAAAAATGGGTACCGCGATCACTAATGATAGCACGAGGGGTCCCAAATCGGGCGAAGAGAGATTTTAAAATTTTGCAAACAACTCGAGTGTCATTGGTTGGGAGCACTTTTGCTTCAACCCATTTTGACAAATAATCGACGGCCACGAGTATATACTTGTTCCCTCATGAAGACGGGAACAGGCCCATGAAGTTGATGCCCTAAACGTCAAAAATCTCACAAACTTGAATTGCGTTTTGAGGCATTTCATCTCGTTGTGAGATCTTTCCCTGACATTGACAAGTGTCACAACGGGTGACCAAGTCATGGGTATCGCGGTAAATGGTAGGCCAAAAGAATCATGAGTTAAAAACTTTCTTGGCGGTGTAGTTGGCACCATAATGTCCCCCGGTGGGCCCTTTATGGCAAGTTGTGAGGATATCAACAGCTTCTTGGCCGTAAACACACCACCGGATCACTTGATCAGCACAAATCTTGAACAAATAGGGGTCATCCTAAAAGTAGTGCTTAACATCCTTGAAAAACTTGTTCTTTTGTTGGGACGACATCCTTTTAATCACAAAATTCCCCGCATGGTAATTTGCAAAATCGGCAAACCATGGGGTACTATCATCACCACGAAAGGTAACCATACCAAGTGTCTCGAGAGGAAATTTTTTGGTAATTTCCTTGTTCTCGAGAACATCTTGGTGGGGATTTTCAAGTCTTGATAAGTGGTCGGCCGCAAGATTCTCCGCTCCTTTTTTTATCATGAATAATGACATCAAATTCTTGGAGAAGGAGAATCCACCGGAGCAATCACGGTTTAGCATCTTGTTTGGCAAGAAGATATTTGAGAGTCGAGTGGTCCGTATACACTATGGTCTTTGACAAGACTAAATAAGGCCAGAATTTCTCGAAAGCATACACCACGGCTAATAACTCTTTTTCCGTAGTGGTGTAATGTGCTTGAGCATCCGTCATGGTCTTACTAGCATAGTGTATAGGCTAAAAATGTTTGGTCTTACGTTGCCCCAAGACTGCACCTACCGCGTAATCACTAGCATCACACATAATTTCAAACGGTAGGTCCCAATCGGGGGCAACTAAAATTGGAGCTTCGGTTAACTTCTTCTTAAGTATATTAAACGATTTAACACATTCGTTCGAGAAGATGAAAGGGGTATCTTTTTCAAGAAGGTGGGTCATCGACCGGGATATTTTAGAAAAGTCTTAAATAAATCTACGATAAAACCCGGCGTGACCTAAAAAACTTCGAATGCCTTTAACGGAAGTCGAATGAGGGAGTTTAGCTATAACATCAACTTTAGCTTTGTCGACCTCAATCCCGGACTTTGAAATCTTATGTCCTAGAACAATGCCTTCTTTTACCATAAAATGGCATTTCTCCCAATTTAGAACTAAATTAGTGTCTTCGCACCGTTTGAGCATTTTGTCTAAATGGGAGAGGCATGAGGAGAAAGAATCCCCGAAGACCGAGAAATCGTCCATGAAGACCTCCATTGTTTCCTCGATCATGTCGTGGAAAATGGCCATCATGCACCTTTGGAACGTGCCCGGAGCATTACATAAGCCGAAAGGCATGCGTCGGTAGGCAAACGTCCCATAAGGGCAAGTGAAGGTGGTCTTCTCTTGGTCTTGCGGGTCAATAGGAATTTGAAAGTATCCCGAGAAACCATCTAGAAAACAATAGTATTCGTTTCCCGCGAGTCTCTCAAGCATTTGGTCCATAAACGGTAACGGGAAATGATCTTTACGAGTGGCATCATTTAACTTTCGGTAGTCAATGCATACACGCCATCCCGTAACTAATCGAGTAGGTATCAACTCATTATCATCATTTTCAATTACGGTTATACCGCCCTTCTTAGGCACACAATGAACGGGGCTAACCCACGGGCTATCTTTTTTTTATGTTTATTCTATCGTCTATATCACCCTCACTCTAAGGCCACAATGAACGAGACTCACCCACAGGGATATCGAAGATAGGGTAAATCAATCCGGCATCAAGAAGTTTGATAACTTCCTTTTTGATAACGTCATGAATTTTTAGATTTACCCTTCTTTGATGTTGAACCACCGGTTTGAAGTCGTCTTCCATTAAGATCTTATGAGTACAAAAACTAGGGTCGATACCCTTAATGTCGGAAATCTTCCATGCGATGGTCCATTTGTGTGACTTAAGAACCTTTAAAAGGGCGACTTTTTCTTCTTCTTTTAATTCTTTAGAAATTATAACGGGTAATTTATCGGTTCCTTCTAAAAATGCATATTCAAGATGAGATGGTAAATCCTTAAGCTCGAGCTCCGGAGGATCATCAATAGAAGATTTAATCGTTTTAAGTTCCTCAAAATGAAGTTCCTTCGGAGGGAGAGGAGATGATGGATCATCATTTAATAACTTCTCTAGTAGAGGAAGGTCTCCCCCCTGATCAAATTCGGCATCATCAATTCCCGGTGGAATTGAATCATTTGTAAGACAAGCTTCGATTTCTTCCAAAATAAAGTCACCTCCTTCAAAAGGAGTGAGAAAGGGGAAAGAAGTAGAAAGGATAGGATCTAAAGACGGAGTGGGATTGCCACTCGTAGAACTATCCGAAAATCCGAGAACTTCTTGAGCATACTCCTCGCATGAAACGTCGATGACATCGATTCGATTAACCGATTCAGAATTATTGTAGGAGTATCTCGAAGTTTGACCAACTTTAAAAGTTATGGCTTCATCATTAAATCTAAGAGTTATTTCTTCACCGTAAACATCAATTAACGCTCGAGCCGTCCTTAGAAAAGGTCTCACGAGAATGACGTGGAAAACGAGGATCGGCATCGTAGTCACGACCCACGATCAATCACCTGCCAGTTAATGGAACTTCACACTTAACGAAAGACATCTTCGGCGACACCTTTTGGTCGAGTAATTGATCGGTCCGCAAGCTCGAGAGTCATTCGAGTGGAGGTAAGTTCGGGAAGAGAAAGCTTTTTTCCATACGGTAAGATGGTTAATATTGATGCTTGCCACCAATGATCGGCCAAGGCCTGGAGCATTAACCATTCCCTTAAAAAATCACAAGGTATAAGAAACTTGCCGGGTCTCCAAGTTTTTCGGGTATTCTCGGCATCCATCACCATTGTTGTTGTATTGACGTTATGGTCGCTCGCTATTGGGTCTTGGAGCGCGGGTCCTAGACTGTTCCCGAAGGTGCTACTCTCACGCGCTGTGCAAGCTCTCGCTGGTTATGCATACACCCTTAACCAGAGTTATAAAAAACTATCGTCGAAAGAGTTGTCGGGATCTATCATTACGGGCCACTAGTACGAGGACTTAGGTCACGATACATCTAGTACTGCCTAAGTAATTTGGATACTACATCAACTAGCTTTGTTGTTGTTAATCATCGAACATTACCACGAGACTTCATCCGGAACATTCAGAAACTGTCTACAACCATACTCACGCGACTACACTTTCTCCTCCGATGCTTTCACTATTAAGAGACTCTCTTTATAACGCGGTTATATCGATCATGAAACTCGTAATGATATTTTCTGAAATATTTATTCTGAGTATCGGTCATAGATGTGGTGATTGCGGTAGTTCTCTTTGGTGGCATGTTGAGTTTAAATCACAAGAATACAATACACGTGGGATTTTAAACAATCAACAATCTGCGGCATGTTGAAGAAGATGCAATCATCTTTCCATATATAATTTGAAAACATATATGAAAATTGATACAGAATGAAAACTACAAGGTCCTACGATCATTCTAGCAGGGAATAACTCATAATACTTAACAGGCTAACGTATAGCTATGGATTAAATACACTGGTCAAACCTAGCCAAAATTTACGGATATTAAGAAGTGGGGTTGAAAAACTAAAATTTTGCTTATAAATTCACATCAGCGTCTTGTGTAGATTGGTCTTATTAGATCTTCAGTATTGCTTCTTGGTTTCACACAATCGGTTACCAAATTTAATCTCGAGACGATATTTCTTTAAGGGGTAGGTACTGTAACATCTGAGAATTTTTGAAATTTCGAATGACGATTTTACCCTTTGACTTTTAGGGTCAGGCTTGACTTATAAGAACGGCCATCTAATCACTTTCAGATCGACTCTAAGCAAATTGACGTGAACGATATTCCCTAAATAACTTTTCAGTTTTGCCCGAGAACCTGGAAACGAAGTCGAAAAGGGCTAACACAGCACCGCAAACATTTTTTCGGAACAATAGACAAATGCGGACTCACAAAAACAATTATTTGTTTTAATTATCAGTATTTATTTAATAAAAATATTAAATAAATTAGTCATCATTTTAATTAAAAGCGTTGCGGATAACGCGAATACTCGAGTTGAAATCCAATTTTATTTCGGACAAGACAAAACCGGTTCGCAAAATGAATAACAGATATTTTATTGAATGTTATAAAATATTTATGAAACATTATCAAGTAAATACTCATTTTTATCAGAAAAATGATTCGGAAACAAATGGTCGCAAGTTTCAACGAGTTGAATCATCCGTTAATTAAGTCCCTTCCAAACGAGTCCCGCAATCATACGATATGTATCGAAGTTTTACTAAAAAGTTACAAAACGAACCCTGGACTATTTCAACTTGTCACTTTTGATTTAAAGTTTTAATATATATATAAAATTATATATATCTTTTTCATTTCATACATCTAAACACACACACACCACCACTTTCACTCTCTCCCTCATTGCCGGCAGCCCACCGCCGGCCACCACCGGATTCCGGCCACCACCATGCCGCCGCCGCCGGAAAACTTTTCCAGCGGACTTTTCCGGCCAAGTCTAAAAGGGTTTCTCTCCGCTCGATCTACCCGATCCGCTGAGCCACGTACTGTCACGCGCCTCTATCACCACCGCCCACCTCAGCCGCCGCTGCCATTACAAACCCTACACACTACACACCGCCACGCACATAACCGCCACAGCCATCATCACAACGACGCCCCGTCCTCATACCTCGTCACCAGCCATTATACCATCGTCTCCCCGCTGCCACTTGTCACGCACCACACCCATAATCACCACCTGTCTCGCTACCATCGCACGGGTACGTTTTGTTTTTTTTATAAGCACAAGGCGTTGGAGTGGGCTAGGATATAACACCAAAAGGGTGTTTGTTTTAGTGGGTTGTAAAACAACCACCGAAAAGGGTATCATGCCGTGGTTTATAGATAGAGAGATGATGATGAGAGAGGGTGGCGCGGGGGTTTTTTGATAGCCGCCCGAAGGGCGTGTTTTGTTACGATGGTTTAGCGGCAGGCCGCCACCATAAGGGTGGGTTTATTTTCTGTGGTTCTTAGCCGCACACCTTGGTGCGTTTGGATTGATCTCAGCACAAAAGGGGTGAGTTGTTGGTTTTGCGTTTTTGCACGCAAGGGTCTGAGTTGTTTTGTGGCGTTGCAACACTCGTAGGAGGCGTTGGTTTTAGGGTTGTGTTCGTTTTGGCTGTTTTGGGACTGCCGGGGGTCCGGAGTATAGCATCACAAGGGCGGTTTGTTGCTGACAGCCACGGGGGGTGGGTTGGGGTTCAGGGGTCAGCATCATGCGTGAGTGTTTTTGCGTTTGGTTTAGGTTATTGTAGTAAGGGGTTGTGTTTGTTTCGGGTTATTCACGAAAAGGGTGTGCGTTTGATTGTCACAGCCACGGGGGTTTGGTTTAGCGCAGCCAGCAGGTGCGGCTGATCGTGGGTTATAAGTTTATGACCATATTAGGAGCGTTTGGTTTCGATGGTTAAGCACAGGTTAGGGTTCCTTTGGTCTTACTCAGATTATGGTCCGTTTGGTTTTGTGGTTTACACTCGAATAGGGTGCGTATGGTTTTATAACCACCACATCAGGTGGTGTTTATTTGTTCATTGACAGAACCAGCAGCCAAGGGAGGGGCTGCGTTCGGGTTGGGTTGTGACCACATAGGGTGCGTTTGGTTGCATCAGCGGGTTCGTTCGGTTTGTAGCCGCAGCTAAAGGCTGTGTTTGGTCTATATGTCACAACAGGGGGTGCGTCTGGATATGGGTTAACAACCCATAAGGGCTGTTTGGCTTAGGACGGTCCAAAGAGGAGCGTTTGGTTGACTGTGTACCAGATTAAGGTGCGTTAGGTTTGTGGCAGCCAACAATTAGGGAGCGTTTGGTGTATATGAGACGACAAATAGGTATAACTTAAGGTTTTAAAAATATTAAAACCGGACATAAATGGTGGTTTAAATTGGTTAAATAAATAGTGTTTACTAAATGGTTTAATTTAGATATAATAACGTTATAGAATATATATTATAGAAACACGCAGACGTTTTGTAGATATTGGAAAACGCAAAAATTGCAATTATATTTGATAAAAGGAAAAACGTCGAGTTTTGCGAAAATGGAAATCGTTTTATAAACGGAAAGGTCATGGCGAAATATATATATATTTCAACATTTAGTAACGTTTTACTAAAACTCATATTGTGTTATAAACGGATAAAAAGGGACCAAGTTATATTTTTAAAGGATACATTGACTTATATTATACAATAACCCGACCAATGAACGAAAACTATACTTTTACATTAAGACAATTATTTTAGACGCGACCCGTTGAGGAAACGAAATATGAGTTTATAAAATGTTATATTATATTTTATAATTGTCAGCTAGAGAAACCAAAATAATGGTGTAAAAGGCTTTACAAACCATTCGGTTTAATTTAATTGGTAATCTTTAAAACGTACGAATACGTTTATACAAGAAAACTTTTTATTAAAATTAAGTAATGATTGCAGAAAACGGTTAGACTAAATTGGTTTAGTTATTCTTACTCACAATTTTCATACTAATACCTACAAGGTATTATATATACTTTTCCGTAATCCTTGGATTGCTGTCTTTGTTATATAATTCACGGTATGAATTAATATGGGGTTTATTTTTCTTAAGTTATATATAAAGTATATATTACTACTCTCTGCGTGTATTTCAAGTTATTTATTTATACCAACCACCAAATCTTTACACATTATTCGAATCTTTATTAACGTGACGTTGTTGTGGGACTATCCATCAGGAAAACCCTAATTCAATTATCCTTAGGCTAGTGGGCTAGTGAGACTTAGCCGTTAAGTTAAGCTGCATCTTCTTGATCGAGCCGTTTCGTCTTCCGTTCGTATTGTGCATATTAGATGCCTATCTGTCAATCGTTCTTCATCATCAATGTGAATTAGATGCCTACCTATCAATCGTTCTTCAACCTCAAGGTGAGTTCATGGCCCCACGTTTTACTGGTTTTACATATATTTTTGGGGTGAGAACATGCTTGTTTATAAATGCATTTACGTGGTTGATTACCTGTTTGGTTTACATACTCATTTATATATCTCGCGAGGAGATACAATACTTGGTTTAATTTTTGAACGTAAACGCATACTATACTTTTATGATTACGGATTAGCTTAGGTTGCATGAACTGTAAATCACTTGGAGGGTGAGCGCGAATGTTATGAAATAGATCTATTTGGGATTGACAATCCCCGTTCGGGTGACTAGCTATCACTGGGAACGAACGTTATACCATGTCGGATTACGATTGGATTGGCGCCTGCGGGGCCAACAATCATCACTGCCCGGGGGTTCTTGGAGGGAACACCCATGAGGGGAACATATTATTTTTATTTACTGCCCGGGTGTTCTTGGAGGGAACACCCATGATGGGTACATATTGTTTTTCATTAACGCCCGGGTGTTCTTGGAGGGAACACCTACGATGGGTACACTCTTACTGTGCCTTGAATAAAGTGGCATACATACAAGTCTACGTCACAGTTCATGAACTTAGAGTAATGGTAATCATGGGTTTATACACACTTGAATACATACTTTCACTTTGGATATTTGTGATCCAACTTTGATACGTACATTTTGAGACTATTTGGGGATAGAAATGGTCTTGCATATTTTACAGCTAATTGATTTCTAAAAATCATACGTACATTTTGGAAGGACGTTTAAGGATTTAAATGGTCACACAATTATTTTATGATACTGTAGGGAGACAGTAGTCACTAAACGTTTTTATATGACACTGTAATGATACAGTGGGCAGATACATTTATTGGAACTAACGTTTATATTTACAGAAACCTATGAACTCACCAACTTTAATGTTGACACTTTTAAGCATGTTTTTCTCAGGTGAATTAGATGCTTGGATTATCTGATGTGCATTGGAGTCTAAATTGACAAGATTTCATACTTGGGTTTCTACAAATGATCAAAACTCGTTGTGTTGCTTTCAAGCTTTTCATTGTGATGCAATTATGGGACAACTATTATTTTGATTTCAGAAAATCAACGAGATTGTTTTACAAACGACACATTTAGAGGTCGTTCTCTTGTATCTAGCGCTGTGTATTATGAAGTAGCACCCCAAGTGGTATTCCGCTGCGTTGTCATATTTTTGGGGGTGTTACAGATTGGTATCAGAGCACTGGCTATAGAGAACTAGGTTGCATATTTTACCCTAGACTATAGTCGTTTTCACAAACATTGCATCACATCAAACATTTTCAAAGTGCATACACGCTACTTGCTTATGTGCTTACATTACGTGCTGCATTAAGTGCTTACGTGAAAAAGGGGACTATCTAGATTCTGTGAATAGGGATAATAGATCTTACACACTCAAGCAATTTGAGTATGTAACTCCATTAGGGGTATCCAAGTCAGTTATGACTTGGGTCCCTAAAAGAGTCTAATTCTTTAACGTGTTTGTACAGGGCAATCCAGAAGAAGATCTCAAAGATTATGCTATTATTGACAGTGGATGCTCTGGAAGTATGACAGGAGACAAGGACAAGCTGTCTGATTTTAAAGAATTCAAAGGTGGTTATGTGGCTTTTGGAAATGATTCTAAAGGAGGAAGAATCTCAGGAAAAGGAACCATCAAGACATCATGCTTAGACTTTGAGAAAGTTAGCTATGTGGAGGAGCTTAAGTTCAATCTCTTATCTGTTTCTCAAATCTGTGATAAGAAGCATAATGTTCTCTTCACTGATAAGGAGTGTCTTATCTTATCTCCAAAGTTTAAGTTTGTTGATGAAGATCTTGTGATACTTAGAGCTCCTAGAAAGAATGATGTATACAGTCTGGATCTAAAAAATATCATTCCTTCTGGAGGAGTAACTTGTTTGGTTGCAAAGGCAACAAAGGATGAAGCTGTCTTATGGCACAGAAGATTGGGGCATGTCAACTTCAAGAATATTAACAAGTTGGTTAAAGGCAATCTGGTTAGAGGTTTACCTTCCAAGACATTCAAGCTTGATCATTCATGTCTGGCATGTAGAAAGGGTAAACAGCACAGGGCTTCTTGCAAGAAGATTGAAGAAAGAACAGTCAGAGAACCTTTAGAATTGCTCCATATGGATTTATTTGGACCTGTTTCAGTAGAGAGTGTAAATAGGAAAAAGTACTGCTTGGTGGTTACTGATGACTGTAGTAAATTCAGTTGGGTGTTTTTCTTGGCTTACAAGGATGAGACATATGATATGCTTCATGATTTGATTGTGGGGTTAGAAAACAAGCTAAGACATAAAGTGAAGACCATCAGGTGTGACCATGGAACAGAGTTCAAGAATCATTTAATGAATGAGTTTTGTGCCAAGAAAGGAATCAAGAGAGAATATAGTATTGCAAGGACTCCACAGCAAAATGGTGTCGCAGAAAGAAAGAATAGGACTCTCATTGAAGCTGCTAGAACTATGTTAGCAGACTCTCTTTTACCTATTCAATTTTGGGCTGAAGCAGTCAATACTGCTTGTTATGTGCTTAATAGAGTTTTGGTGACTAAACCTCAGATGAAGACTCCTTATGAAATTTTGATGGGAAGATCTCCTAACATCAGTTTCATGAGACCTTTTGGATGTCCTCTGACTATACTTAATACCCTAGATCAATTGGGTATGTTTGATGGCAATTCAGAGAAGGCTATTGTTGGGATACTCTACTACAGCAAAAGGTTTTAGAGTCTATAACAGTCACAAGAAAGAGGTTTCAAGATGCTCTTCATGTAAACTTTCTTGAGTAATCGGGAGATTCAGAAAAGGAAAAGGTACCTGATTGGATGTTTGATCTTGAACTTCTAACTACCTTCAATGAATTAATACCTGTAATGATAAGAAAAACTAAGGCTGATTCAGGAGGAAATGTATCAGCTTATGATGATGTTTTTTTGAAGCAGTTAGACGACAGCAGTTTATTGTTCTTGGTCAAAAGCATTAATGCAGTTCAGAATAAGCATTCAGAGGAACGTACTGCTGACAAAGAAGTTCCATTGTCCTCTGAGGAACAAGCTCTACATGATGAGCTTGTGAGTTTGATGCATCAAGAATCTATTGCTAAAATTCATACTGATGCTCAAAGGAACGCTTTTGAAGAGGAAAAGAGGAGATTAGCACTTGAAAAGGGCAAAGACAGTGTCAACAGTACTTTCACTCTAAGTACTGCTAACACACCTTCTCAAAGTACTGGTAATACACCTACAGATTCTGATGATGATGTTCCAAAAGATGGTGTTTTCTCTACAAATTCCTTTGATGATGAAAATACAGACAATGAGGAAGATGGAGAGCCTGATTACAACAACATGGATCACACCATTGATGTCAACTCTACTCCTACACTTAGAATTCATAAGAATCATCCTCAGAGTCAGATTATTGGCAAAAGTACTGCTGGGGTTCTCACAAGAAGAAAGCTTAAAGAAAGTACTTCTGACCAACATCAAGCATTGCTGTCCTTTATATACAAGCAAAATAGAACTAACCACAAAGATCAGCAGACATGCTTGTTTGCTTGTTTCTTATCTCAAGAGGAACCCAAGAAAGTCTCTCAAGCTTTAGCAGATGAAAGTTGGGTTGAAGCGATGCAAGAAGAACTGCTTCAATTCAAGCTACAAGATGTATGGGTATTATGTGACTTACCAGATGGCAAGAGAGTGATTGGAACTAAATGGGTTTTTAGAAACAAGAGGGATGAACGGGGTACTATATTCAAAATTAAAGCTCACGACTAGTTGCACAAGGGTACAGACAAGAGGAAGGTGTGGATTATGATGAAGTGTTTGCACCAGTTGCTAGAATTGAAGCAATCAGACTCTTTTTGGCATTTGCATCTTTCATGGGCTTTACTGTCTATCAGATGGATGTCAAAAGTGCATTTTTATATGGCAACATCACAGAAGAGGTGTATGTAAAACAGCCTCCAGGTTTTGAAGATCCTGCTCATCCAAACAAAGTCTACAGAGTAGTCAAAGCACTTTATGGCTTACACCCCCCCTTCAGCCCTAGGCATGGTATGAAGAATTTCACTTTTCTTTTGAAACATGGCTATAGGAGAGGGGCTATTGAATAAAACTCTGTTTCATTTGAGAAGGATAGAAGAGATATCATGTTGGTACAGGTTTATGTTGATGATATCATTTTTGGATCAACCAAATCTTCTATGGTGAAGGATTTTGAAGATCTTATGCAAAAAGAATTCAAGATGAGTTCCATGGGTGAACTCACTTTCTTTTTGGGGCTTCAAGTCAAGCAAACTACTGCTGGTATTTTTCTAAGTCAAGACAAATATGTGAAAGACATTCTCAACAAATTTGACTTTAGAACCATTAAGCCAGCATCTACCCCAATTGAAGCTCATAAATCTTTAGGAAAGGATGAAGAGGGTGAAGAAGTTGATGTCCATCTTTATAGGTCTATGATTGGATGTCTCATGTATTTAACTGCTTCAAGACCAGACATAATGTTTGCTGTTTGTCTGTGTGCAAGGTTTCAAGTCACTCCAAAGGTTTCTCACATACATGCTGTAAAAAGGATCTTTAGGTACCTCAAACATCAACCAAATTTGGGTTTATGGTATCCTAAGGATTCTCCTTTTCATTTAGAAGCTTTTTCAGACAGTGACTATGCTGGGGACAATCATGATAGACGATCAACTTCAGGAGGATGTCAATATCTTGGAAGAAGACTGGTCTCTTGGCAATGCAAGAAACAAACAATTGTGGTTTCATCTACAAAAGGAGAATATGTGCAGCTACGAGTTGTTGTGGTCAGGTACTTTGGATGCAAAATCAACTACTGATTATGGGATTTAAACTTCTTTGAACTGAAATCCATATCGACAATGAAAGTACCATATGCATTGTGAAGAATCTTGTTCTTCACTCAAAGACTAAGCATATTCAGATTCGACATCACTTTATTCGAGATTGTTATGAGCAGAGGCTCATTAATGTGGTCAAGGTACATACTGATGACAATGTAGCAGATTTACTCACCAAAGGCTTTGACTTGGCAAGATTTAACTTTTTGGTGGTAACTATTAGTATGATGAACCCATAGCTACGTTTGAGGGGAGGACTACATGTAAAGTACTAGTATACATGTAAAGTACTGGTATTCATGTAAAGCACTGTTCTGGTTATGAAGAATCTTTGGAAGCATTATGGTTATGCTTAAGGGGAGGATATGAATGATTGTTCAAAGTTTTGATGATTTGAAGAGATATTTTGATAACTTGCAGGGTTATGATTGACAAATTTGAGTTGTAAAGCTTTTTAGGTTGAAAGTACTGCTTAGACAAAGTACTGCTCGTCTTTGAAAGTACTGCTTAGACAACTAAGTACTGTTCTAACGTTCGGTCAACGGTCAAACGCGCGTTTTTGCGATAACGACGTATTTACAACGGTAACTTTCTTTGTTACCCATCGCAACCTATAAATGCTCAACTGAATTGCATTTTTCTCTCATTTCCTTTCTTTTTATTCACAAATTTTGTAAATCCAATCTCCGACGCACATCAAATTCATATCAAATGGCCAATATTCGCACCTGTAACAAGCATAATATGATTGCTTGTGTGGAGAAGAATGCGCATAATGCTGATTTTTATCAAATCATTGATTATCTCACTGGATGCTCAATTAACTATTCGTTGTTAGTTGATCCTGATTTAATTGGTCCGTGGCTTCAACAATTATGGCTTACAGTTTTAACCCACATTTTTTTTTTCTTAAGAGTATTAATGTGTGCCTTATATTCGCGCAATGGTTGTGGGAAATAGGATTTTGATTGCGAGGAACATTCGGGTTGATCTACGATTTGTCGATGCTGATTGTGGTTGACTTGTTTTCCAAAACAAGTTATTGGGAATCCGCTCAGAGACTAAGCTATGAGGGTAATTTGGCACAACTTACTTTTTCTAAACCTCTGTTTAGCCCTCAGTGGAAGTATTTTTCTAGTTCATGTTTTACTTCACTGTTTATTCCTAAGAGTACATCATGGTGAACATTTGGGAATAAACATAGCTTCAGCTCTGGTACGGATTTGCTAAACCAAACCAAAAGTTCAACTTTTCTTTGAAGATTATGAATGGAAATGCTAGGCCATATTCCAATGGTTACACCTTTTTCTTATGTATCTAGATTCATTCAACTAATTTTTGAACAAGCAATTAGTGGGTGAACCAGACCTCAGAGTTTTCTACCATCAGTTACTCTTCCCTCTAAGGTCTTTACTTTTATGAGAAAGCATAGTCCTAAGTTCTCATGTCGGATTACACCTTTGACTCCACCTATGTTAGAGGTCGTAACAGCATTAGCAGCAGAGGAAGCACATAGTACTAGTCCTCATTCTAGGGCTGCAAGTTCTCCAAGGGATGCTCAAGGTACCCCTACTCAAAGTGTTGCTCAAGATAGCAGTCTTCAAGGTACTGCTGATGTACAAGGTACTGCTGATTCACAAGGTACTGCTGAAGTACAAGGTACTGCTGAAGTACAAGGTACTGCTGAAGTACAAGGTACTGCTGAAGTACAAGGTACTGCTGACTTCCAAGGTACGGCTGAAACTCAAGGTGCTGCTGATATTCCACATTCTCCCAATGATTATACTCCCACAGATGCGTCTCAAACATCTGGAGGAGATGAGGGACTTTTGGATCTCTATGCTTTAAACAGGGAGGTTAGGAGGCTCAAGAAGCAAACCATTTCTCAAGCTAAACAGATTCACAAGCTAAAGGTCAAACTCAAGAAACTGTCAAAAGGGGTCGAGCCAGTGGTCAAACATCACGCTTTTTGGGTAGAAAGTCAGAATCTTAAGAAAAGAAGAAAGAAGCAAAGGAAGAAGCAAAGGAAGAAGGTGTCTTCAGTCAAACTGGGGAGGAATAAAGATGAAGGTAATTTGTCTGAAGAGCATCATGATCAAGATGACCATACAGCCTTTGTTTATGAAGGTTTTGATGCTACAGAGGCTGCTGTTACTCCTGACTTTGAAAGAAAAAGTGATGAAACAGAAGCATTAGAAAGAAAGAGTGATGAAACAGAACAGGTCGATATTGAAGAAGAAAAGGATGCTTCTGATGTAAAAAGTGGGGATACTGAAGAGTTGGATTTGGAAGAGATTCAAAGTACTGCTAGACAAAGTGCTGTTACTCCAAGGACTTTAAATTTTGAAGATGAAGCCGGTCCTTCAAGTCCAATTCATCAAACTCAAGAAGAAGAGCCTAAAGAACAGTTCAAAGATGATGAACTTCTTGCTGATATCCTTCTCAATAGACCAAGAGGCTTAAGCATTCCTGGTCCTATGCAATCTCAACCTCAACAGCCAACTCAAAGTACTGACCCAAAAGAAAAAGGTAAAGGGATATTGGTTGAAGAACCCAAAAAGAAGAAGTTAACTCTTCAACAAATCAGAGCTTTGGAGACTACAAATGATGAGGAAGTTGCTAGAAAGGTTCAAGCAGAATGGGATGCAGAAGAAGAGAGAAAAAGGTTGGAAGATTTGAAGAAACCAAAGACTATTTCGAAGAAACCTACATCTCTTGTACAAGAAAGGAATCAAATGATGAGTTTCTTAAAGGGTCAAGGATACAAGAACTTGCAAAAATTAAAGTATCCACAAATGAAGGAACTGTATGACAAAGTTCAGAATCCATCAGAATCTTTCAAGGATTTTATTACAATGGGGGCTCAGAAAAGAAACGCAATGTTACAAGAGGAGATGCAAAGAGACTCTTAAGAAGAGAAAAGCTACTGTCATAGAAGAAAACAACATCAAAAAGCTTAAATTGAGGACAGAGACAATTGATGAGCTCATAAACTATCTCAGGATTGTAGACTTTGAGAAGAGTGCACAAGATAGAGAGTCACTAGAAGCAATCTTTATGATTACAAAATTCAAGGTCATTGACTCACCCGATGGAGAGTATCTCATGATTTTATTAGAGCAAATAAGTCATTTCAGAGCGTTCGACACTTGTGGGAGATACTGCAATATTTTGGATAGACAGGATCTCCCATCATCTATATATGGTTGTACAAGACTATTATAAGGGCATATTCACCAACCGGTTAGGATTTATACTTTGGTGTCTTACAAACTATTTGGGGAGGCACGGAGTCTGCAACAAGTAATGATGACTTCTATAAGAAATCAAGAAGATTGGGAAATTTGTAAGATGGAGACTTTATGAATCTTCAGGAGGCTCATTAGGAATTAGAGGATGGTACATGATTCATTTGTGATCAGAAAGACGATATCCTTTATCATAGAGAGCTAATGATCAGGCGCTAGATCATGTATGGAAGTTGATGAAGAGGAGTGAATTGCTATCACTTTGATACATTTGTTTATTATATGGACACTTGAGTTGGGTGTTGATTCTTAAACAACTGGTATGGATTTATTAAAATTTTCTTTATATGTAATATTCTTGTTTTGATAAAAAGGAACTTAACTTGTGAAAAAGCAGTACATTATTCAAAAATTACTGCTAGTTTTAAACTAAACAGTACTTTGTTGAAAGTACTGCTAGTTTTAAATAGTTGTTTTTGAAAATAATTTGATGTTTTGAGTATGCAACAGGTTAAGGCAAAAATGTTTGAAGATAAAAGGTTTAAGGGATTGGAGGGTTGGTTAAACCACCACACAGCAACATGTAATCAATTCACCAGTTCTAACAAACTAAGAATTTTTGACTAGTCACAATCAAACAGTTTTGGTAAAGGACTCTCCAAATCTGTTGATGGTTGCCAATTTACCAAAAATTGTATGGTGATCAATACACCATGGTATTGCACTGAAGTATTGGCTACTCCAAAGCAAACGGCTTTTGGTAAAGAGAATTCAAATCCGTTTATAGCTTTAATAGTTTGCTCAAAACTATATGGTTCTCAACTCACCAATGTTTTATTACTAGGGTTGGTTGTCCTGGAGCAAACGGCTAAGGTAAAGACTTATCAAATCGTTCATGGTTGTAATGACTTACCAAAAGTCATATAGTATTCAACACACTATGATTCATGTTCTGAGTGTTGAAGTGGTTTTCAGTTCACCATGGATTATTACCTTTTCTAGGTACCAAAGAACTGACTAGCCCAAGAGTGAATGGCTACTTGGTAAAGGCTCATAAAAACCATTTATGTTGCTGAAAAGACCTGCAGCTGATTGAAGAACAATCTGTTTGATGCAAAGACAAAGAATTTTTGAAGAAGTGTTTATGCTCAAAACAAGAAGTTTCATTTCAAGATACTCAAACAGATTGTATACAAGATACTGCTTAGAGGATTATATCTAGAAGATTGAAGACTTGTATTGATGCTGAAGAAAGATGTCCAACCATCAAGAAACTTGAAGTCAAGCAAGTAGAGTTCAAGTTAGGGGAGGATTGTTGGGAAATACAAGTCAGAAGGTCAACGTACTGCTAAGTAGAAGGTCAAAGTACTGCTAAGTTGAAGATCAAAGTACTGCCTTCTTAGTATGGAAAAGTCAACGTACTGCCTTTAATATAGGAACCTTAAAGGATTAGTAGTTATCATGTAACAGTTACATTAGTGATTAGTATTAATTAGTATTTGTGTCATACAAGGACTGTACACCTACTAGAGTTATCCTTATGTTTATAAAAGGATCTCTAGGAAGGCATTAGAACGACACACAGAATACAACAGAAACAACAACAAAAAGCTTTAGTTAGAAGTATTAGAGATAAGTATTGTATTAGGGATCTGCAAACTTAGGCAGATTCAACGTGTGATAATACAAATCGTTTGTTAAATCAAAGTGTGTTCTTCTTGATACTGTTAACTAGTTTCCGCATAGTTAATTGTATTACATCAGTGTTTCATTGTTATCGACTTGAATTTATTCAAGGAAGTAACATCCTTTACAGGCTAAAGGCTTATTATACTAAGGTATATCGATCCTACATGCTTGGTTTTGTCGTTTTTGGCTTCGTTTTTGTCCTTTTCTTAGATATCTTTTTCCTACACAATATAAGTAAAAACATACAAATACAATGTATTTTTGGTACGTTTTTGGTCATTTAAGTCCGGTTATTGTGGAAAATGGTATGTGTAATTAAGCACATACCAAAATCCCCCATACTAAACTATTGCGTGTCCTCACGCAATGCTACAAGTAAGCACTTAGAAAACTAAGAATCTCAATCCACCTCGACTAATAACCTCAAAAAGTAGCTAAGTGTTCGTCAAGAGAAAATAAAGAATCAAGAGTTTAGAAAAGCCTCATTTTTACCATTTTAAAATATTCATACTTATTCCATACATATTTTTGTATTTTTCTTTTCTTATTTTTTTTGTACTTTTCATATTAAGCAACTAACTAGAATGTTTGACTTTCGTTATTTTTATAACTTTTAGGGATCATAGAACAAGATGCATTTTAATCCTAAAATGCCCCAAAAAGGATAAATTCATCGTTCCCGACTTTTCACTTATTCCAAACCAAGCTTAAAACGAAATCACAGTTAAATATCAGTTAAGATGCTAACACTACTCATATTTGCAACTTGTGAACTTTTCACTCCCGACAATTATTATATTAGGTGAAGGTGCCATTTCAAATTTCAATCATGGATCAACGTTTTGAAAAATTTAATGCTTCACGTTCCACCCGAGAATAATGAGTTTGAAGGCGAGATCATCCCATGTAGCGACTTTCGTCTCGGCACATCCCAACCTTGCGGTAAGTAGACCAGGCTTTTGTATACCCCACAGGGCTGAATTTCGGTTGACTCACGGACCTTTGGTTTCAAAAACTCTTAGGTTTCCCGTATATACATAGCTTATTTAGAAAAACTTAAAATGAAATAGTCTTAGTTCAAAAGCATATTTAAATTTAAGAAAAAGAGATTTTCCCTATATTTATTAAATCCATTTACTTAACTTAGTAAAATTATTCATCCTTTTAACTACATGGTACAATTGTAACCCTCGACCTTTTAGAAGGCTGCAACATCGGTTGTGAGCCGGCAAGATGCAGCAAACTTTTATCAGTCTCGGATTTTTATTCTTACTATGGGCTTTCTATAGAAGGCTGCAACATCGGTTGTGAGCCGGCAAGATGCAGCAAACTTTTATCAGCCCACAGTTTATAATTATTATTCATTATTTTTTTCATTTTTCATCATATATATATATATATATATTTTCATTTTACACTTAGAGAAGACTTCTTTTTGGAAAATTTAAGTATAAATTTGAACTAAGATTAAAATTATTGCTATCGACTACATCTCAAAATTGTTGATTTAAGTTTAATTTCCAACATAGCACGTATTATTAGTCCGGTTAGGAGCTTATGAGAGAAAAAGCCACAAATTACATACATGAGCTCTTAAGATTTCCAAATAATCCTTGTTTAGTATCTCACTTATACTTAACTCTATCATTTTTCGTTCTTTGTGAAAATCCGCGAACGCTTAGCCTAAAAGTTAAGGAACAAGCTAGAGCTCAACACGCTCGATCGAGTCAAAATTTATTCTTATTCTACCCAGCAGGAAAGTCAAAATTATGATAAAACACTTATTTTATTTTTGAAAATTTTTAAAATTTTCATTTTTTTGAAATTTTGGTGGTAAAAACTGGATTACGTGAAAACAACGGCTGCAGGCACAATCAAATCGATATACCCCCCATACTAGATTTAAACATTGTCCTCAATGTTTTAAGAAGGGTCTCTACGCAAATCCTAAGCCGTTTATTAAGTATGCTTAAAGATAAACGTTAGTCGATTAGATTAGGATATTGGATTTCCCAAATGAAGCTGAGGATTTGAAGCTCGAGTGATCGAAGGACAAAACCGCGAGCACGAGAGGCTTCAAAAATCCTGGACAATCACAAAAACACAAGCAAACGAGAATGGAAGAGGCACACCTCCTCACAACAAAAAACACTTATTCATTACTACATAATATTACTACGGATAAGCATGGGTTGCCTCCCATGAAGCGCTTGTTTAAGGTCAATAAGCTTGACCCATTCCCCAAATTCATTGGTCCTTGGGGAAGGTTTGGAGATCCGGGACAACCATTTGTGGTACGTCCCCTCCAAAGTAGTGCTTAACTCTATGACCGTTCACTTTGAAGTTTGGCCCGGAGTTTTGGGATAACTCGACGGTGCCATATGGAAAGACATGGGCAATGGTGAATGGTCCGGACCAACGGGATTTTAATTTGCCTGAGAAAATCTTTAATCTAGAGTTAAAGAGGAGGACTTGATCACCGACGTTGAAAACGCGGTTTTTAATCTTGGAGTCATGGATCCTCTTTGTTTTCTCTTTATAGATTAAAGAGTTCTCATAGGCTTGATCACGAAGTTCATGTAGTTCATTGAGTTGAACTTTACGGTGATCGCCCGCGGTAGAAAGGTCAAAGTTTGCATGCTTCAAGGCCCAATAGGCTTTGTGCTCGAGCTCGATCGGTAAATGACATGCCTTTCCATACACGAGCTTGTATGGAGTATAGAAAATTCATCCCGTGATAGAAATTTCTCGGATCAGTACTTCAATGAATATCCTCGGAAAATCAAAAATCTTGTTTCTAGTTCCGGAAGGAAAAGAAACTACAAGGTCGAATACGGGGGAATCACTAGAAAGAGTGAAATCCGAATCCAGATGACGGGTGGGATGGGTGGGTAAATCATGGAGCACATGAACTCTTGGTTCTCTTGTTGGATTATCAAAAATATCCTCCACTACATCCATAGTTAAATTTCCCAAATCGGGCTCACTATAATAAAAGAATGCTTCATAATCTGGAAGAGATAAATCCAAATAAGAAGTGGGGCTGCCACTACTAATCTCTTCCAGATTAAAGCAAAAAGTTTCAGATTCGGGTAAAGAATTATCAAAGGTGTTAGTCTCCTCCAAGAAAAAGTTAAGAGATGTGGAGGAAGACTTGTCACAAGATCGAAAGATGGAGTAGGATTTCTTTAAGATCTTTGATCTAGCAATAAGAAGAAAGACTTGGTCACAAAATTAGAAGATGGAGGTGGATTAGAATTAATTGCTTCTATATTAGCAATGAGAAGATTGATTTTTGATAATTTTTCACGAAGAATATCATCCTCAATCTCTCCATCTTCCATGTGAAAATCCTTCACCTCCTCTAAGCGATGCCTCAACATAATCGATGTCGTCAATAGATAAAGAATCGTCATCCAGCGAAGTAGAATCATCGTTAGAATCAGAGAAACCCTCAAATTGATCTTTTGAATTGTCAAGAGGCGAAGAATTATCACGAAAAGGCACATCACACATTTTTTTGGGAATACCCTCAGACTCACTTGGGATTTGGACAAGGTTCTCGACACTAGAATTTATTACTTCGTCCGATTCCGTTGCCGGAATAGTGTCGAGATGCTCATCCTCCATTATGAGAGAGTCAACGGGCTCCTCGGTTGATAAAACGGGTGTGATTGCAACACACGGAGGAAGTCCAGAAATAATAATATCTTTCAAGGGAATATAACTTTCCTCGTCATCGTCATCATCATAGTAGACAGTAGGACGATTCCAATTCGGAGTATTAATATACTTAGCCAACTCCTCATGAATATTTTGCACATCATTATGAAGTTTACGAAACAACTCTAGAATACCCTCTGGTTGATATTGCTTGTCTTCAAAAGCATGCTTAATTTCAAGAATTGTCTCCCATGCTAGTGATATAACCTTTGGCGTTTCATAAAAAGAAAATCGATTAAACTTTCTTAAGAAAGTTTGCACAGAGTTAATTAGGTTTCTTTGATCTTGCAAAAATTCCAAACTGGTTTCTTCTCGAGGTGGTTGATGAATGACGGAATACTGCATGGGTTGAGTATTAATGTTAGCCGCCCGCTCCTCTGCTAGCAATTCAGCACAAGTTTTCTCACGAATCGGTTGATGAATGACGGGAAATTGTGGGTCAAAACCGGAATAATTAGAATCATAACACGGATTAGGTTCTTAATAATTCATCGGTTGACATTGAAAAGTCTCGTGAAGACCCCCATAATTTTCACAACAAGGATATTGTTGTGGAAAACTCGGTGAAGTTTGTGGAAAATAATCAAAGTTTTGATTGAAACACGGGTCCTGATTGTAGACAAACGGGACTTGAGGTGGACAATCGTAACCCTAATGGGCATCGTTCCCACAAAACTCATAAGAATACGTCGGGGGTTGTGGAGGTGGGTTTGAAAAACTTGGAGAATCGTTAGAAGAGTACGAAGTTGAAAAATTGATTGGTGTTCTATTTCCAACAGTACAATAAAAACAAACTCCATCATATTCATTACAACTACATTGTTGGCATGTACCAAAAAGACATTGTTGTTGTAAATTTTGCAAATTTTGTAGGATCTCATTAAGGTTTTGATTGTAGCATGGTTCCGGATTAGAGACAAACGGGACTTGCGGTGGACAATTGTAACCATAATGAGCACCTTTCCCACAAGACTTACAAGTACATCATTGACAAAAGATATTGATCGCTGCCAAACTACACCTTAAAATATATATAATATATAATAAAATATAAAATATATATAGTAAGAATAGTCTAAAAGCAGAATCAATAAAACCGAGAAGTAGTATAGAATGTTCCCGGGTCGTTTATCCCCAACGAGGCTGGACTGGAAAATCGATACAGTCGGAAGATTGGAGTTTGAATGAGAAAAATGATTTGAGAGTGTGGAAAGCTAAATTAAACAATAACAAACAAAAACGTCTAAGAAAAACCTAAAAATTATGAATTTAAGCTAAAAAACGAGAGCACGAATCACGAACAAAGGGGCAAAAACCTAAAAACTTCAAAATTAACCCTACGGAGAAATTTTTGCTTCTAAACTACTCTAGGGGACTAATAACGAAGAATGAAAAAGACTAGACCGAAAACGGAGGTCGTTTGACCCAAAAACGAGTCAAGACAAAAACCGCACCCGGACCCGTTCTTTAAAAAGCAAAAAGTTATAAAAATGACCCTACGAAAATTTTTATATTTTTCCTACAAACTATATGACTAAATAAAATTTTCTAAAAAAGAAAAATATTTTTTTGATAATTTTTGTATTTTTTATGAATTTTTTAAACTTTTAACGAAATTAAATTGTAAAAAATAATAAACGACCTTTAAAAATTCTGAAAATTTTACTAAAAATACTTTACACTATGATAAACCTACGAAAAATAAGAAACAAAAAAATTGCTTATAAATAAGCCCGCAAATAAGCTGTAAACAGCTTATGGCTTAATAGCCAAAAACACCCTTAAATACCCTGGCCCTTGGGATACTAACGTAAAAGTCCCAAGGGCGCAGCGGTATGTGTTGTAAAAAGAAAGGTGTACGAGGGTAGAGACCCGGGTTCGAGTCTTGCTCACCCGGGTCACCCCTTGTCTCCTTTCTTTTTTTTTGGAAAAACTTTGCAAAACAAAGTTGTTAAGCTCGTGGGGCTTAACAACTTTCTCAACTATGACTTTTTTTGAAAAGCTATAAATAAGCTTTAAAACAGCTTTTAAAACGACAGAATGCAAAAATAAGCTTAAGGCTAAAAAACTAAGTCATTTGGCTTTTGAGGGCTAATAAGCTACTTGGACAAAATGGCTAAAAGGGGGGCTTAATCCTAAACTAGATAAACTCTAAAAAGCTAAAAGCTAGACTAAATAAGCTGAAAGAGCTTATGTTGACAGAAGGTCTAAAGCTGAGCTTAAGGGGCTTAAAGAGCTAAACCTTTTGGCTTTTTGGACACTTAAACTAAAATCTAAACTGAAAAGCTAAAAGGAGTTATCCTACCATTCTTAAATAAGCACTAAAAAGGCTGAATTCTACAAGCTAAATAAGCTAAAAGAGGGCTTATCTTGACAGAACTTAAACTAAGCTAAAAAGGCTTAAATGGCTTAACTAACTAGGGCTGTCAAACTTAAATAAGCTAAGTAAATAAGAAAGTAAGCTCAACAACTTAACACACTTATCCTAAAAAGCAACTAAGAGCACAATTAAGCTTATGAAATAAGCTGAACAAACCTAAAATGGAATTAAGCAGTTTTCTACACTAAGCTAAGCTAAAACAGTGAAGGGGCTAATTTGAGCTTAAAAATAAGCTATCAAATAAGCTTTTTAAGGGCTGAAATTGAAAGGGCTTATCAAAGAGCTTATGGACACAAGTATCCAAGTGCTTATCTAAATAAGCACTTTGGGCTTGATTTAAACACACGAATACACTCTTTTTGACACTTAAAACTCAAGTATCCAAGTGCTTATCTAAATAAGCACTTTGGGGTTTTCTTAAAAATCCACAGTTTCAAGGGTGGCTTAGATAAGCTTTGAAAAACAATTTTCAAACTTAAAAGATCTTAAAACAGACTTAAATTAGCTTAAAACTTAAGCTAAATCTAACCAACTTAACCACAACCCATTCAAAAACATTTTGACCCGTTTTTGTAGTTAACCCAAACACTCCCTTAATTTTTGAAAAGTGACTTAAAAAACTATAAAAGCTAAGTAAACTAAACTTTTTCAAAGATTAACACTACTAGAGCAAATTTAAACTATAAAAAGATAAAAAGCACAACAAATAAGCACTTAAAATGGGATAATAAGCTAAGACAGAATTAGGCCTATTTTGACAGTTTAAAGCAAATTACATGGAAATGAAATGAAAAGAACTAGAAGGCATACTTTAAGCATTAGTAAACATAAATAAGCACAACTAAACAGTAATAAGCTAAGAAATAAGCTAATAAGCTATTTGCTACAGTAATAAGCAAAATTTTAACAAGAAATGTACCTTTTATCCTTTGCTCAAAAAGGATTTTTGAAACCTAATTAAGCTCTAAGTCCTACCCACAGCTTATAATTAAGCTAAAACTAATCAAAAACCCAATAAGCCTTCCAACTTTGCTTATTCATCCATGCTTTAATCCAACAGTACTTTGTTCCCTTTCTTTTTTTTTGAATTTTCCTTAAAAGGCTTTCTAAAAACAGGTTATAAAGATGGCTTAAATGAAAGCTTAAAGGATTTTAAGAACACTTGAAGCTTTAGAACACAAATAAGAAAAACTTACTGAATTTTCATTAAACAAAGGTGAGTTACAAGTACATAAAAAACTTTTAACTTAAAAATACTAAAAACTACTTTAAAACTACACTTGAACTACTCTCAGCCACAATGGCTTTACAAAGCTTATATAGTGAAAAACGACTAAGGTTCTTGACTTCTTTTTGTCTTCTTGCAGTTGTGCTTTCTTGTAGACACACAAACACCTTGTGTTTGTTGTGTGAGTGTAATCCAAGACAAATCCCAGCCCTTAATTATCACTTGTGCTTCTTTTGGATCATCTAAACCGTCGAAATAAGCTTGGGGAGTTGTGGGATTGCAAAAGTAGGATTGCCAACATGGAAAGGTGTGATTTCTGGTGGGAATGGTAGTGGAGGAGGGGGAATGTGTTTATTCATGGTGGTGGTGATAAATCACAGGGTAAAAGATGGTAAAACGACCCGTGAGTTGTGTTGGGGGGAAAAAGGGGCGGGAAAAACTGTTTTGAGTATAACAGGCAAAAGGTTTAGGGGGTTTGACACTATTGGCCCCTCAAGGTTATAGCGAGTATTGCAGTGCACGTCCTTGTGGTGTTAAAGGGTTTTGGGATTTGGCAAAACAACCCCCCAAGGGTTATAAGACCCTTTGCACCGTACGTCCTTGATAGTTATAACTTAGGGGACTTGGCAGTTTCACCCCTTGTAGTTAAACTTTCCCACATTGGCAGATTTCACCCTTCTCTTCTTTTCTCTTGTTTTCTTCTTTAAATAAGTTTAGGGTTTTAACAAATTTAACCCTCAAACTTATTTTTCTTGACTTTTGGCTTCGGGGTTGACTTGGGTTGACTTTTGTTGACTTTTTCAGGCTTTTTGTTTGACTGGACTTTGTCTTTTTCCTGCTTTTCCATTCCGTGTCCGGTTTTGTCGTTTTGGCTTCGTTTTTCGTCCTTTTCTTAGTTATCCGTTCCTGCACAACACAATTAGCAAAACAAGCGTATATTTGGCATTTTAAGTCCGTTTTTGGTTATTTTAGCTCGTTTTTAAAGGTAAAAGGTATGTGTAATTAAACACATACCAAAATCCCCCATACTAAGGTATTGCCGTGTCCTCACGCAATGTTATGAAGTAAACATTTACGAAAACTAAGAATCTCAATCCCCCTCGACTAATAACTTTGAAAAGTAGCTAAGTGTTCGTCAAGGGAAACTAAAGAATCAAAAGCTTTGACAAGTCCCGTTTTCACCATTTTTTATTCATACACTAACTATCCCTAATATTTTTGGATTTTCCTTTTTCTTTTCTCGACTACCTGTTTGACTTCCTTTATTTTATTAACATTGGGATCATAGAATGAGAAACGCCCATAGAATAATCTATGGATGTCCTGACGGATAAATTCATCGTCCCCGATTTTTCACTAGTTCTAAACCAAGTAATTAAACAAGATCATTTGACAATATGAATCTAGATGCTAAGCACTCATACTTATGACTTGTGAACTTTTAACTCCCAACATGAATGTATGATTTAAATGTGTGTGCTCATTTCAACTCAACCATAGATCAACTTATTTCCATAGTCGTGATTCAAGATGAATCATGACTCAAAGCAACAACTTATTAGGACCTTGTAACTTGATTTTTGTAACACCCCCAAATTGGGTCGCAGCGGAATAAGGGTCCGGGGCGTGTTACTTCAAGATCAATAGCACAAGATA
>BQNB010054582.1:0-39481 GCA_026074375.1 Tanacetum coccineum
TTTCAAAGTTTCACCTAGAAATAAGCTAGTTAGAAGCCAAAATCCAAAAAGTCCTCTTAACCTCTACTTTCTGTAACAGCAACTTACAGCTTATTTTCTAGCTTATTCTTTGGTCTAAAGTTGAAAGTGCTTTTATTAAAGTTGTTAGGAGTAAGCCACTTAGTAACTTTGTAGTTTTGAGTTTTGGCTGAAAACCATTTTTTCAATAAGTCAAAATAAGCCAATAGCGCAGGGTCTGTTCTGTCATTTCTTAATAGTTTAGGGTTATACGTTTTAACTGTAGTGTAAATTTTCCAAAGTTCGCCCGCCTACCCTGTAGTTTACTTTCTTTCACTTTCTACCCTGTCTTTCTTAGGATAATAAAATAGTTTTATATTTTTCAAATTAGTTTTAAATAATTAGGGTTTATAGTTTTAATTGGACAAATTAGGTATCAATTAGCTTTTAAAATTTAGGGCTTTTTGTTCCATTACATTTCTGCACCATTTTAGCATATTAAAACCATTTTTCTATAATTTTCTCATTAAATTTGTATTTTCTAGAAATTAAAATAGAATTTAGTTAATTCCTTTTTCTTATAAAATTCATAAAAAATAGAAAAATAGTTGAAAAATTAAAATTCTTTTTGCATTAATTTTCTTTTTAAATCTAGTATTTTTGAAAAATAAAAGAAAAATTTTAGTGTTAATTTTTAGAAAAAGTTTATTTTTGTTAATTCATTAAATCTTTAGAAATTCATAAAAAATTCAAAAATACATAAAAAAATTCTAATTCTTTTTCCTAAAATTTTCATTTTAAATTTGTGATTTTTAGGTATAAAATTTGTTAAAAGTCGTGTTTTAGATTTTAAATTTCAGTTTTAGCTCGCGTTTATTACGTTTAGTGCATTTAAATTTCGTGCTATTCCATCATTTTTAGTTTGTGCTATTATATTTTGTAGTGTAATCAACAAATTAAAAATCCTCTACCATTCTTAACTCGAATCCGAACTATTCCTAAATTCTCAATTCACGATTTCGTTGGGACACGACCCGAGGAAAAGTACTTCCCGGATAAAAAATATACGAATTGTGTTTTCTTTAGTGAGATTTTTACCCTTATATTTCTCTTGGTTGAGAAGTATTTTGGAAAGAATTCTTACGGGATTAATACTATAATACGTATATTGAATTTGATTGTTTTACCACAACCAAACACTATCATCTCTTATTCTTCACAAAAGATATTTGCAAATACTTAGCCTATATAAAATCCAACTCGGCATATTTAAAATCTACTTGAGATTAGCACAAGTCTTCATTTACTAATGATTTCAAGTCTAGCATGTTTAAAATCTACATGAGACTAGCACAAACTATCATCATTAATTGTTAAGGAAGAAAGCTAGAACTCTACACGTACAATCGGGTCAAAAATTACTTTTTATTCTTACCAACGGAAAACCTATATTTTTGTCTTAACACTTTTTTTTTTAAATAACAAGACTGAAAAATTTAAAATTTTTGCTATTTTTGTGGGAAAACGGGTACGTGAGAACAAAACAATAAGCAAGAAACATCAAATCGATAGATTCCCTTCCCCAAACTAAAACGAAACATTGTCCTCAATGTTTAAAGTCGGGTCTCTACGAAAATCTAAGCCGTTTATAAAGTATGCAAAGATAAACGTTAATCGATAAGATGAAAGGATATGGATCTCCCCAAACTAAATTCACACAAAGGATGAAAAGCTCAAGTAGAAAGGGAAACAACACCGGACACGAGAGTCTTCAAAGAATTTGTTGGGAGAATCCTGCAAAAATCACAACAAACAAACAACAAACATCGAGTAATCGGAAAGAGAACATAACCTCTCTCAACACAAACACATAGATAAAAAATAGAATATCAGCATGGGGTGAACACTCCACGAAGCGGCTTGTTTTTATCACTGAGTCGCACTCGACTCGATCCCACCTGAATTTGAGTTGTCCTTAGGGAGAGCAAAGGAAAAGAAGATCTCAATCGGGCTCAGTAATGTTGGACAAAAGATGAAATTATATAAAGTTCCAACCCTGATGAAGAGGCCACCGGCTTAGAAGTGTAATTGTCCGGGTCGAAAATGGGAGGATGATGTCTTCATTCTTGAAGGAGATACAGTGAGGAAATGAATGAAATCAAAATCTGAAACAAGGGTGGGAAGGGTTGGGTAAAATACCGGCAAAAAATACATGAGATATAAGAAACGACCCTTAAAACTCTTTGATTAGCAAAATACACCGCATTCGGGTTTCAAAACATTTCTTAATATCCGGAGGTTCCGGTGGAGGTCGAGGGAATTGACGGATCATCTTGGTGATCAAGGTTATTTGACTTATTAACTTCATCTTCGGAATCACATCCCCAACTCCAGGCGAATTAAATCACTGGAACAAGGAAAAAATATTCCGATCTCTTTCGTGAGTGGCTCACTATCCACCAACGGGGATAGGAGATATAGGCAGAGACTCGATAACTAATATTTGATGACCATTTTCCCAGGGAATTGAAATTCAATAAGCACAGTCATACAGACTAAGATATCCTCAAATTCACGATCAATAGTATCCTGATGCAGGAAGTGTTAAAGGTTCACCGGCGAACTCATGGTGAAGAGGATCACTCCTTGGAGAAAAAGTAATTGAAGATTCATTCTGTTCTGGCTCATGAATCGAAAGTGCCCACTTGGAAGCGCCATTATTGGAATCATCATCACTTAATCGATATCAAGAAAAAGTTTATGTCCTTCTGAAATCGAAATATCCTCCTCTAAGTTAGAAGATACTTCCCATAGCTAGAAAATCATCGCTCTCATATCGTTAATGTCATCAGAGCCAAAACACTCAATCCTTACAGGATAAAGAGTTGTTTGAGTAAAACTGGCTCATTGGAAACGTTGGAATTTTTTATCTCGACATTTTCTTGAAAATTCTCTCCATGCAAGTCCTCTTAAGAAGAGTTAATCAGTCATTACCCGGTGGTAACGATCAAGAGGAGCAAGTTTACAGTCGCGACTTCTCAAAATAATCACGAAGTCTTCACCGGAGAAGGAACTAGGAATAAGATCATCAAATGATAGGTGTACTGCCACTAAAACGGATCATCTTTTGAAAAATCGATTACAGAAATGGCGTGAACACAATGCTTATTTTTGTTTTTCTCAGATTTATCGGCATAATAAACAAGTTCATCCTTTCCTACTCTTAAAGTCAAAGTTTCTTCGTACAAATCAATGAGAGCTTTTGCGGTTCGAAGGAAAGGTCTTCCTAGAATAATAGGCACTCTCGGGTCGGGTTCAAAATTAACCACCACAAAATCCGCAAGAAAAGTGAAACCATCGACTCTAACTACAACATCCTCGGCTATGCCCATTGGGTGAGTAATCGAACGATTTGCAAGCTCAAGTGTCATACGAGTAGGAGTCAAAGCTTCAAGCCCAAGTTTCTTAAAGATAGAATGAGGTGAAAGGTTAATGCTAGCTCCTGAATCGGCTAAAGCACTAGTTCTATTGAGTTCTTGTAAAGCACATGGGATAAGAAATTTTCCCGGATCTTCGAGCTTTTCGGGGACTTTGTTCATAATGATAGCGGAACATTCAGCATTCACAGTCATGATAGCGATCTCCTCGAGCTTCTCTTTGTTCCTTAGCAACGAGCTTAACCATTTGTTGAACTTTGGCAATTATCGACAGAGCATCTTTTCAATCCATCTCGTAAACAGGAGTTGTCTTGAACATCGTACGAAACCGGCTATGTTGAGCACTTGGTTTATCGTGTTCTCTCACTTTCATCCTTTCGGGATATGGAAGTTTAGATGGGTACGAATTAGGATTAGGATCAAGACTAACGGTTTCTTTTGCTTTTGGTTTTGGAATTTCAATGAAAATGGAATCTTCTTCCCCCGGAGATGGGACTTGTGCGGTATTTTCCAAATTTGGATTTTGCACTTTTTTCGTTGACGTCTCCGGGTTTTGTTTGGGTTAATTTTGGGAAATTGAAACATCAGGTGTAGGAACAAGAGGAGTCGAAGGTCTTTCCAAATTCTTACCGCTCCTTGTGGTGATAGCATTAATTTGCTGACGAGGGTTAGTCACGGTTTGACTTGGAAGAGTTCCCGGATTTGAGGTAGAAGCTGAATTTTTGAAATTATCACAAAGACTTGTCAACAAACTTGTAACATTAGCCATTTGATTCTGCAAATTTTGACCTTGATTCTGAACATTCTTCAACACCGCATCGTTTGCCTTGACGTAGTTTTCAAAATCTGTTTTCGCAACACCTTGGATTTGGGGCATAGGAGTTTGATATGTTGGTGGTTGAAAAACTTGATTTTGGTTGTTTTGACGGTTTTGATTAAAATTTCCTCCACGGTTTTGGTTGAAATTAGAATTGGTTCCTTGATAACGGTTTTGGTTGTTTTGGACATTCGGTTGATTGAAACCCGGTGGTCTCATTTGACTTGCCAAATGTGAAAGAGGTTTTCCAGTTGGAGGAAATTTACCCAACAGCTGCGGTTTGTTGAAATTGTTGGATATTGTCTTGAAAAACGGGAAAATCATTTCCACCTCGAGTTAACGGACAATGATTAAAATTGTGATTCGATCCACAAGTGACACATACTTCCTCAACTGCTTTGACGGGTGCAGGAGTAACAACTAAAGCTTTCATTTGATTCATCATTTGGTTCATCTTGATAGTCATCTTATCCTCAAGAGAAGCGGCTATTTGTTGCATATCGAAAGAATTATTAGAAGATGAAGAATTAGAAAGAGGAGCATCCGTACTCACTCTTGAATCATTAGCACGACTTCTGGAGTAACGAACTTTTGACTTGCTTTCAATAATCGCTAAACCTTCTTGAGGCATCTTGTCTAAAATATTACCATACCTCTGCAAATCTAAGGCATCCATGATCGTTTGAATTCCAAAGAATGTAAAAAGTATCGAGTTGGGTATAGTTCCGAGAAGCCATGGTTAGGCATTGATGAATGAGTCCCTTTAAAACGTTCCCTATCTTCGTTAAGGTTCTTTGTGTTCTTGAAAAAAATTGGTGATTTTGTTTCGGAGGTAAATTGTTTTTGATGGTGGGAAGAATTGGTTTATGAATTTTGAAACAAGGTCGTCCCATGTGAGAATTGATCTAGGAGGTTCCTTGTCTAACCAATCTCGGCTTCACCGTCAGAGAAAATGAAAAACAAAAAGAGTTAAACGAAGTGATCGGAACTTCTGGATGTCAAACGTTTGAAGTGACCTTGCTAAAACAAATCGAAGGTGATTAGTGGGGAATCTTGTCTACCCGTAAATTTTGTTACTGTAGCACAAGATTTAATAAAGGTTGTTTTAGCTCGAGAATTGTTAGCATTGATCGGTGGGACAACTATAGCATCTTCATACCCCTCGGTGGGTGCTTGTAACATTTGGGCCATCGTTCGATTGTCGGCCATTGGAACAACGTTTTGTTCAACAATTGGTTCTACCGGAAGATGTTGTCGACGTCTTCGAGATTGCGAACGAGTGCGCATAAAAAGAAAAACTAACAATTTAAAAAGCAAAACTTTACACTAAATATTTTTTTTATATTTTTAAATTTTTTTTTTTACAATGAATTTTAACGGTTACACGAAAGAGACTTAAACCAAATAATCAACTACTTCACGGTAGCTCTTAAAAATTTCTTGTCAAAGTGAGCCGTACTTGGTAGAGACACAAAAGGCAAGTGTTAAATCTTTGATTACGATTTGGGAGCCAACAAGTTCACCGGAAATTGAATTGATAACACCTCCGTTGAGAATGTTATATTTTGGTATTTTTACCAATTGGTGATTTTCATTTCTTTAATTAAAAAGGAAGATTTTTTTTTTGATTTTTTTTATCTTTTACTTATACTAAAAAGAAAAGAAAAATATTTTTTACTTTTTATATTTTATGATTTTTTTTTGAATTTTGAATTATAAAACAAAATTGAAACTTTCTAAATCGAAAGGATCTTCAAACCAAATCAACAAACACAAAACGGAGGAATCTTAAACACTAGTCCCCGGCAACGGCGCCAAAAAACTTGGTGTGGAAGTTTTACACACGTAAAATATATAAAATAAAATACTTCAAAGAGCAATTAAGAAAATTCCCTAAGGAAAATTCACTCTCAAAAATATATATAATATAATATATAATACGTATATTAAACCGGGTAAGTATGATCACCCGGGTCGTTTCCCCAACGACTAGTGAAATTGAAACCACGTTTAGGTTCGGATCCTGATTTGAATGAAGCAAATATATTTTGGATAAGCTATTACTACTAATTAAGAAGCAACAAATAATGACAATTAAGCAAGTAAACTAATTTTAATCCTTAAAAATGTAAACTAAAATTTCACTAGATAAAGAAAAAGTGCCGAAAATTATTAAAAATAAAAGCCCTAATTTTTATCTTTTTATAAAAGTTTAATTAAACTAATTAAAACTTAACCCTAACTATTAATTAAAACTTAATAAACTAATTAAAAACTAACTTAGGGACTAACTGTGTAAAAGACTTAAGGACTAACGGGCTAAAACATTTAACGGGCAAGGATTAACTGAAAAAACAACTAAAACAGAAAGATTACAAGAATGGTCCCTGAGGTTATACCCCGACATACAAACAAGTCCAATTATAAGCTCAAATTCTAAAAGTGCTTATCACAAAAACTTAAAAGAGCAAAGTTGTAAAGGAAACTAGGGAGAACAACTTTAATAAAAGCACTATGGACTGAAACTCAAAGTTAAGCTCTAAAAGAGCTTCTCAATAAGCTGTTACAGAAACTAAGGGTTTGGGCTATGTTTTACCAAAACAGCTATAAAAAACTCAAATTAAGCTTAATGTGAAAAAGGAAAAGTGTTCTAAGAGGCTTATGAAATGCTTTATCTATGAATGCAAGGAAATCTAAGCTAGAAGTACTTTTAAACAACTAAAATTTAGCATGAACTAAGCAAACTCAGAGAATAAGCAAAATATCACAAAATCCAAATGAGCTTAAAAGCTTAAAAAGCTAAACTAGACTCTAAAACTTTAAGGACTTATTAAACTACTTAATATCTAACTATATAAGCTATAAAATCTAGATCCATAAGCTAAACTAACAAATTAAAACCTTAAAATTTGTAAGTGCTGTTTTTGGCTTTTTAACTTTTTGACAGCAAAAATAAGCTAAGAAAATAAGCTAGAAAATGTAATTTAAGTCCTAATCTGTATTAAGCTATAACTAGACTTTAAAATGCTAAAAGATAAGCTATTCAATCCTAACTTTGACGGCTTAATTTGGGCTTAAGACTCAGCAGTACTAACTTCTGTTAGTACTGGTAGTGCAAAATTCCTTATTTTAACAGCTGAATAAGCTAAGAAGATGAGTAGTAAACTAAAAATCAAAACCTAATCCATATTAAGCTATATCTAGATTACTTCTAACTTGAATTTGAAAACCTAAATCCTACTTTTACTCAGCTAAAAATTAAACCAAAGGCAGCAGTACTAACTTGTAAAAGCAGTACTAACTTGGAAGTTAGTACTGGTAGTGTAAAGTATCAGCAGTTCTAACTTTTTGTTAGTACTGGTGACCTTTGCACAAGTGTAAACCAAGAATGCAGGTTTCCTAAGGGAATTCCTGCACTAAGACACACTCAAATTGAGTGTATACACAAAGTTCAAGCAAGATCTAAACCTTAAGGGCTTTGGATCACAGTTTTACAATCAAAAAGATAGTCAAAAAACTGCCCTGGTGTAAAAACAAAGATAATAAGCCATATCTTTTGAAATTTTGAACTCTACTTATAAAAACTAAATGAAAACTATTCTTAAATGAAAACTCGGCTGACTTAAACAAGTTGCACAAGTAATTTTGACTTTTAGAGGTCAAACACATTTAAGCCAAACACCCCTTAAAAACTATGACGGATTTTGAGAAAAGCTTTTAAGTTGAAATTTAATGAACAAGTATTAACTACCAGACAATTAACAGATTAAAACTACTTTAATAAGCATGATTTAACAACTAAATAAGCAATAATCTAAGATCTATACTATTTTACTATATTTTTGGTTTTTTAGAGGTTTTTAAGACAATAATATGAAAATCTATGATTTAAACTAAGAAAATTGAAAACAGATAAACAACTATGAAGATTTTGCTAGATAAAACTCAAATAAGCACTAATAAGCAAAGAGAATAAGCAAATAAGCAGATCTAAATATAGCAAGCAATAATATCATTATTTAAAACTAGAATTTAAAGGAAAATGAAAGAGAAACTTACAAACTCCTCTAGCTAAACAAGAGGACCAATAAAGGCAGCTACAAGCTCCCTAGCTTATTAGATAAGCTAGGGTAAAGTCCTTGGGATCTCTTCCAATTTAAGATCCCCTTCCAAAAAGCTCTAATCCAATAAGATCCATGATAGATTTAAACTGATTTAAGGTTTAGGTAAGATTAATTCTGAATTCAAATAGCTCTATTTCAGCTTATAGACTGAAAGAGCTTTAAATGAGCTTATTAAGAGAGTTTATGAAAAAGGAACTTTGAGAGATTAAGAAAAACTGAATTTCATTAATGAAAGTTACTGATTACATTACTTGGAAACGAGATTACAAAACATTTTAAGAAAAAATACATTTAAAGAAAAATAACGAAATTTAAGCTAGACTAAATCCTAAAAAAAACTAGGATAACGTGTGGTGAGAAGTGAGGCCTATTTATAGTGCTCGAAGAAGCTTCTAGATCTCTGCTCTGTCTTCAAACTTTCAATCCTTGGCCAATCTTTCTTCAAATAAACCAAGCATCAATTGTGGCGTTTGATCAAGCTGTGGACACCTGAAGATTGCCAGCCGTGTCCATTCCTTTAGATGAGACCGTTTGTGCAGTCCTTTTTGAGTGTTTAAGCACAAAACCCACATAAAGTGTGCTTTCACCATTGTTGACGGCCTTTGATTGGAGAGGTAAGTAATCCCTTGATAAGACTGATTTGTCCCATCATTTGTGTTAGAGAGCTCATGAAAAGACCTAAAGCACCTTTAATTTGGAAAACCCCTTTGAAATTACCCTGGATGGTGAAACGGGGGAAGAAAGGGAACAAAACTTTTGGCGCCCTTATTTTGACAGTTTAAAACTGTTATTACTTGGCCCATTTTTGACTCCTTTCAAACCCTCTCATTCTTTCCTCTATTTCAAGTTATAAAAAAAATAAAAAAAATAACTTTCGAATTTTGCAAGACTGGCACTTGAGGCTTCATAAAAAAGAAATGGCTAGGGGAATTGGCTTCGGCTTTGTATACTTGGCTTCTTTTTGACACTCTTTCTGATTCTCGTTCCGTGTTTGCTCGCTTTTTACTGTTTCTTGTGATTTTTGACTTATCCATAACTGCACACACAAACATAAATACACAGGACATGTTTCTCTTGACAAGTCAAAGATTGAGTGCTACAACTGTCACAGAAAAGGGCATTTTGCTAGAGAATGTAGATCTGGAAGGAGTCAAGGAAGAAGATCTTATGGTGACAATGGCAGGAGCAATGCACCAACTAATGAATCTTCATCACAGGCACTGGTGGCTTAAGTTGGTTTAGGAGGCTATGATTGGAGCAATGATTTAGAAGTAGAACTAGTCAACTATGCTTTGATGGCCATCTCCTCTTCAAGCTCATCAAGTTCTTCTGAAAGTGATGTATAATAATGTTCTAAATGTCTTAAATCATTTAAATGTCTTCAAAAGAACTATGATATTGAAAGAGAAAAGCATAACAAAGCAAAACTAGAAATCAGGGGTTATGAAATAGCATTAGAGTCACTAGAATCCAGGATTATTGGACATGAAAAAAATGAGTTAGCTTAGGGTGAGTAATACACGATAAAATATACTAATAATATTTCTAAAAGAGCAATTAAGAAAATTCCCTAAGGAAAATTCACTCTTAAAAGATATATATAATATATAATACGTATATTTAACCGGGAAGTATGATCACCCGGGTCGTTTCCCCAACGACTTGTGAAATTGAAACCACGTTTTTGTTCGGATTAAGATTTGAATGAGAGAAAATATATTTTTGATTATCTATAACTACTAAATAAAGCAACAATTAGAATGAACAATTAAAAGCAATTAAACACTTAAACAATTACCGGGAAACAAATAAAACGCGACAATTAAGCATATAAGACAAAAATAAACTTTAAAAATGCAAACTAAATTTCTAAACCTAAAGTAGGACAAAAGAAAATTTTAGGAAAAAGAAAACCATTTTTTTGATTATTTTTGAATTTATTATGAATTAAAAACTATTTTAATCTAATTAAATATTTAGAAAAATGATTTTTAAACTTAGAAAAGTCTAAAATAACATGAAAAGTTAGGAAACTATTTTTAACTATTTTTAAAATTAAAATCCTATTTTTAAACTTAAAATTAAAGGCTCAAAAATGGAAATTAAAATCTAAAAGGTGTAAAAATGATTTTACTGAATGTAAACCTAAAAGTAATTTTTATAAAACTAAAAACTATTTTTTTGTAATTTTTTGAAACTTTTTTCTATTTTTTATGAATTTTCTAAAATTAAAACCTACGAAAATTCCTAGAAAATAATAAAATAAAGGGAAAAATATGAAAAATTCAGGAAAAATCTAAGGCACTAGCAGAAATCTAAAAAAAATAAGAACAATAGAAAATCAACTCAAATAAGCCCAACAATAAGCTTTAAAGGCTACGGCTTATAATAAAAAGCTAAAAGGGAAATGGTTAAACGTGAGGAAAGGTGAATGGATGAGCTATTGAAGCAAATGGTTAAGGCATTGGGCATTTATCATTGAGGTCGTGGGTTCTAGTCTGGCAACACACCCCTTTTTGCACTTTTTTTATTTTTAACTTTTTACAAAAACTGAATACTGGAGCTTATAGAACACTCAAATTTAATCACTTTTAATAAAAACAATTCTAACTGAAACAGAGAAATAAGCTCAAAAACAGCTTATTAAAAAGCTGTTACAGAAACTAAGGCTTTGAGCTCAGTTTTGCTTAATTCCACTTAAAGGCATGCACAATGCTTAATATAAGCTTATTTTTGAAAACAAAAGAAGTTCTAAGAAGCTAATGATGTGCTAAAACTAGGAGTGATAAGCTACTTAGGCTACAAACACTTGATCCTAGCTGAAACTTAAGATCAAAAGAGCAAACTCAGGATAAAACTCAATAAACACAAAATCCAATTAAGCTGAAAGACTCATTAAGCTAAACTAAACTTTAAGCTCTTAAAAACTTATCTATCTACTTATTAACTACTAACTTAGAACATAAAATCAAACACCTTAAGCTAAAAATCAAAATTTAAAAAGCTAGTTTAATTACCTATTGTTTTTGGATTTTTTAGATTTTATGAAAACTTTAAAGCTAAATGCCCCTAATCAATTAAGCTATAAAATAGTAAATAAGACTTAATCTATAGAAAAAACCTATGAACTAACTTTTAGACCAACTAAAATTTAAGAACCTAAATCCGAGATTTAACTAACATAAAGAGAACTAAAGATAGTAGTGACTTAACTACTTGTTAGTAACTAGCTGATGCAACTGGCAAAAGCCAAACCAAATGGTGCAGGGTAACCTAGTGAGGTAAACCTGCACTTAACACTCTTGTTGAGTGTGTTGAAACTCAAAACAAGCAAGAACCAAGCCTTGCGAATGGTTTGGTTTCACAATTTCAACCAAGTGAAAATCACTATAAAATTATCCCCTAGTGCTAGAGATAGATCTTAATAAGCCCTAACTTTTTTCAAAATAAGCACTAACTTCTGAAAATTTCTTTTTCTATTAGGTTCTTAAAAATGATAATACACACAACACTCAACACAAAATTTTTCACAGGTTTAAACCCAATATCAGTTATATTACCAAGGCCAAAACCCATTTTTGACTTTTGAATGGTCAAATAAGCCTTATGTATGCCAAACACTTCTTAAACTACTTACAGATTGATAAGCAACTAAATGATAATCTAATTGACTAAGACCTAAATAACCAGATTCATAAAGCTAATACCCCTAATAAGCAAAGAATAATACAACTGATTAAGCCTAAGTTTTAGATCTACAACTATGCTACTATGATTTTTGGATTTTATGGTTTTATGACAAGTATGAAATACTAAATTCCGAAAACACTTAGCTAAAAACAGATCAACAACCACATTAATAAGCTAGGAATAAGGTAAATAAGCACTAATAAGCAAATAGATTAAGCTATTAAACAAATCTACATTAATAAGCAATATTGAAGCTAAAATTAAAGGACAAGGAAATTAAAGGAAGACTTACTTGAAGCTTTAGCTAAACAAAAGCTAATTGCTCAAATGAGCTTATCAACAGCTCTGGCTTATTAGAAATAAGCCAGTAAAATCCATGGGATCCCTTCCATTTTTTGATCCCCTTCCATAAGCTTAAATGTCCAAAAGCAAAGGTTATAAGGTTTTAAGCTGTTTTTAAGAGTTTAAGTATAATTAAGGTCTGATTTAGCTCAATTTCTATCTTATAGACTAGTAAGAGCTTATATGAGCTTATTAGAACAATAGCTTAACATTTGAAAAGAATTGAAAACTTATGAGTGAAAAAAATAAAAGTGCTTATGACAGATTATTTAAGAGCAAAACTAGATTTCATTAAAGTAAAACTTGATTACATTATCAAAAGAAAATTACAACTGAATTTTAAAGGAAAGTTCAATAAGCTAATTTAAGCTAAAATCTACTAAGCTACTACTAAAAACTACTCTCATGTGTGTGAAGGTGTGTGCTCTATTTATAGGCCTTCTCTGAAGCTTCTAGGCTCTAACTTGCTTCCCACGCTCCTTTTGATCTTGCCCGTACAATTCTTCAATGATTGGCAAATCATTATTAGCCGTTAGATCACTAGGTAGCTCACACGGATTGCCAGCGTGGCAACCCGTGATTGAGACACCTTGTGTTTCTTTTAGGCATAATTTAGTGTAAAAAATGAGTCCCCTTGTGCTTCTTTGCCATAGCCACGAGTGATTTATTGCTTGAATAACCAATAAGATGCCCTGAGATGACGTTTTTGACCCTGCCATTGTGTTCTTCATCACTTGAATGGTCTAAATCACCCCTCAATTTAGAAAATACCTTTGATTTTAACTGTAGGGTGAAACTTGGGACGATGGATGAACAGTAACATGGTTTGGCGCTCTTTTATAACTGAAACGGGGTAAATTCGTTTTACTTTGGCCTATTGTCAAGAATGGTCCTTGTGGTTGGTTTAGTAAAGGTGTAGTGTAAAATAGGTTAAAAAAAATGACAGAAAATGGTGCCTTTGTAGTTAATGACAAGGGTAATTGGGCTAGGGTATTTGGGACTTTTATTGTGGGCTCTGAAACCGGTATGTTTTTAAGGGGTTTAAGGCCCATTAAGCCTTAGGGACCAATATGGTAACTTTCTAAAACTTGGAGGGTTGATTTGAAACATTTTGAGTTTTTGTCATTTTGTGGCTTTGCCTTTTATTGACCAAGGTATGCCTAGAGTTGACCAAGTGTGACTTTTTGACTTTGCATCCAGCATCTTGTACACTCTTTCCGTTCTTGTGTTGCCGTGTTTTGCCCCGTTTTTGACAGGTTTTCTTGTGGATTATTGCACATATCCTACACTGCACATACAAAACAACAAAACAAGTATATTTTGCCAAACTTTCTAAAGTAATGTTATTAGCGTCAATTAGGGACATTTGGGTAATAAACGGATATGTGTATTTTACACATTACTCACAACAACAACAAGAAGATCCTTTTTGTATAGGTCATTGGCTCAGTCTGCAAGCTATCCCACAGATCTGTGGAGCAAGGCCATACACATACCTCTCAATCATCCTACTCTCTGGAGTTACCAAATGTGGAACTAACCTAGCCAACTCATGAAACCTATCAATAATAAAACTGCAGCATCGGCCAGCCCCGAACCTGGCGTGCAATTCCACAACTCAGATTCTAACTTTTCTGCATCTCATGATAGGACAAAACTCTTAGTAACATCATAAACTTAAACGTCATTTCCATGACACAGCTAACAACAACTCCCGGCTTAGCGTGCAATCTATAGAGTACCACCACGTTAAAGCTACCATCAATTGAACAAAGCAGTGTATTTACATTTTTTGGTTAACACTACAACCACCTCATAACATGCACAGACTCTATTTTCTCAATCAAACACAAACTACAACACCAATCCCCTTACCATCATATTCCTTAGGTTAAAAAGCTAAACTCCTTATTATGAAACAAACCTAACTACCCGTTAAGCCATTCACTATCACATTCCCAACGTTCTCCTGAACGTTATCTACATTAACCACCTTACCTATCTAGATTTCCAACATTTCCCTCAGTTACCAAACCTACGAGGCCAACATGGCGTAAGGAGGTTCTGCAATTGTTGGGCAATGATCATTGAGAAGTCGGGTGCACCCCCATTGGCTCCCTCTACATTCCTCATTACTTTCTCTATACCCCCATTAGTCTCCCATAATCAACCTTGGTCATTTCCTTACCCATAATCAAACTTCATCAACACGCTAAATCAGTACCTCCCCTAGGTCTTCTACCCTTCCACCTCCACCTCTACCAACCTGTCACCCGATTCCCACCTCCTAAAGATATCGGAACAGGCTGGCCAGACAAACTATCAGGATCCTCATTCTTGGCGGCATATCTATTACGAGGGAGAAATGGGCAACGTTAGGTAAGTGGAAACTAAAATATATATAATATAATATATAATATATATAAACTATTTAATAATATATATATATATAGAATAACTCACTATATATATACCGATATACACATAACACCACCCTACGGTGTCAACATCGATTTGTGTGAACAACATTACTAAGTATGAGTGAGTTGTGATACGCTTATAAATACGTTGGCCACCGTACTTATATTCGCATCCTTTCCCATCAATCTAATATTAGAGACCCACTATATCTCAATGAATGACATAACTAAGGCACTATACGCGAACACACAAAGCATACAAAAGGAACACAACGCACAGAAGATCCTATACGTAACTAGACGACGAATCTTAGGTTATAGTCTAGGCCAATTTACCTAGTTCTCTATAACCCTGGCTCTGATTACCAATCTGTCACACCCCAACAATGGCGGAAACTCGAGAATGTAACATAATGATCAATCATAACACAAGATACAAAAATAGAGAAAACTACCTTGTATAAACTCCAAGTGTTATGAAGACCATCAACCGTATTTTATGGGAAACAAACAACAAGTGATGTCCCAAATCGCTACTAAAAACCACAATCTCTTACACTTATTCAATTGCACACACAGGGGACCATAATCCAAACTTATTCCAAAACATCCAAATACCAGATTCAAACAACAAGCAAGCAAGACTTCAAACACAAATCCACACGGGATACTTCTAAGTCTGCTATCATAATCACCAAACTACCCTTCTTTCACTTCACTTGAAAATGATACTTGAAAACGTCAACAATAATGTTGGTGAGCTTGTAGGTTTAACCTTAAACCTAAAAGTTGTGCCAATATTTCAACAGTGGACAATAGTGCTATATACATGAAATAATATGCTTAATAATCCCAAGACATAGCATCCCCGCTAGTCATATCTCAACATCCAATAATAAACCCAGAGTCGCAACTCCCAAATCACTAACGCACCTAAAGGGCCTACCAGCTGGAGCACTATATTAGGGCGAACCACACAGAACCTTGCATGCCAAACACAACACATGCAAGTACCACACAGAACCTTGGATGCCAATCACAGCACATGCAAGTACCACACATAACCTTGCCATGCCAAACACAGTACATGCAAGTAAGTCAACACATAATATTCACATAGCAGTCATAAGCACATAACTTGTCCCAAAAACAAAACCACATTTCGCACAGATCAATTCAAAACATTTCAAAACACATTTGAGTATCATTTTCCCCCAACGAAAAAACCAGTAAAAGTCGGGCTAACGAGAAACTCACCTCAACAGGTCTTAGCAACCCAATCTCAATCAACAACAAGCAAATGCAACGAACGCTCGCACACGACCTAGTCCAGTTAATGTCCCAATTAATCATCCAATTCCAAAACAATATTCACGCTTGATGCATAGTGTTTTAGACGCGTTGTACAATTACCCAAAATAGTTTAGTGGTGTGATGGTTGACGACTTAACTCCACAATCATATCAATCTTATTTCCCGATAATACATACTTATACTATTTAGAGAAAATAAAATAAGTAATATAAAATACAAATAAGTTTATAAATTATCTAATTATAAATATATTTCGACAAGTCCATTCGGTAAACCTTAGACACTTCAAAATAATCATTATACAGTTGAAAAAAATGAAACGTTTACTCATAATAAACACATTAGAAGGAGCAAGTTTCGAAGAAAAAAATTATATTTTTTCCGTCTTTTAGTGAATTTATTAAATAAATAAAATAATAAAATATTATTTTATTATTTAAAAATCAAAATTCGTGTTTTTATGAAAATTTCTAAGTATAAACTTTTTACGAAATTTCGACATGACCCGTACGTTAATACAGGACGTTTTTCCAAGGTTGTCATAACCTTATTTTTAACGATTTTTCACAATTCGTTAATTTTCGACACAAGTTCCAAAAATCTCAATCTTTAACGCTTACCAACACTTTTCCTCTAAAATATCATTCATTTTAACTTTGTAAATACATTTTCACTTTTAAAGCATTCCCGTCAGAAATTCTTATAACTAACTAAATATTCGCTTATGGGCTTTTAAGGCCCAACAAGGGTCCATTAGGACTTTTATAAGCTCAAAAAATATAATCCAAGTCCAAAACCAAAGTTCATTTATATATATAGAGTATATACTTATAAGTAAAAATAATTCGGACCACAATAAGCCCTCCCATTAAGCCGCGGCTTACAATAACTTATTTAAGGCCGTGAGACCAATAAGCTCAAAAAAACATACTTAAGCTTGAAAAATAGCCCTCAAATAAAGCTACGTATCGCCAATTTTTTGGTTTACTACCATAAGCCCACAAAAAATGTCCACAACATACGCCATAACACAATAATAAATCAAACACTCAACTAGATTTTGTGGCATATAAGCCCAACATAAGCCAAGAATATAGCTTAAAATAAGCCCAATAAGCCATACAAAACTACTATAAAAAATAAGCATTCTAGCATCATATTATACTCAACCATCGCGGGCCAACGACAGTCAAAACTACAAAAAACCCTCTTTTTTCCTATTTCTTACTACATTACACTACACGAACCAAAACACCCTCTTTTTCTTTCGTTTCAGCTTCCAAAAATCAATTTTCACAACGAGTTAACCTGTAACACTAACAATCTATGCATCAAAATTAAAAACCCAAAGGATAAACAAAATGAAATTTGAAAACTTACAAAAAATCTTCAAAAAATGGTATATTTTCAACACTGAACCGACAACCCAAATGTTGTTTAAATGAATATCCAAACATTAGTATCAACCTGGAATATCACGTTCTCGATCAAAGTTGGATTTTTATGGTGGTTTGTTGTTGGTGAGGTCGGACGAACACACACACACACACACACACACTCTTAGGTGTGTGTTTTTTTAAAAATGAAATGATAAGGATTATGAGAAGAAAATGGTATCTTATGTACATCCTTAGATAAGTTAGCTAAAATTAAGCCATCTTGTCTCCCCTCCTGATCACTTCTGACTACACTCTTTAATATATAGTAAATATATATAAAATATACTTATAAATATATAAAAAGAAGGGTAGGAATCAAAAGATCTCAGTTATAATAATCCAAGTAGATACCGGTCTTATCCCCGTTGAGGACAGCAATTGAAAGTTGAGAGTCGGTTTTGAGAATCGATCTTGAATGGGAATAAGATTGATAAGTGGTTTATCTAAAACTCCAAGAAAATTAAGGGCAAAATACTAAAATTTACTAAGGGAAAACAAATTTTAGTTAATAACGTAACAACGGAACCCCTAAAAACGAAGACTAAAAAACCTTAAATTTCCAAAATAAACTAAAATGTAATTTTCCACTTTTAATTGACTCTAAATTTACTAAAAAGTAAGTTTAAAGAAAATTTAAACAAAAACGGAGTCGAATCTGAGCTTAAAAACACAAAAAATGTTGAACGGAACGAATCCCGTTCTTTAAAAAATTGAAATGTATGCAAATAAAACCCTACGGAAACAAAACTAATTTACCTAGAAAACTATATGATAATAGAAAATTTTTAGAAAAGAATTACCCCTCCCACCGTCCAATTTTTATTGTCCCATGTTTCCCTTTTATGGGATGTCCTAGAATTAATTTGTCCACTACTAAAAAATAGATAGGAACTTGATGAAGTTTACTATATACCCTTGTTTGTAAATTATTATAGACACAACTTTAAAGAAGACTTTAATTATTTATAAGGGATAAAAAAACTGTCATTATGTCAAAAAGTAAGAAAGAGAAATCTGAATAAATCAACTTTTCTTAAACTTGTGTTTTTTTGTCGGGCGGACAATAATTTTGGGACGGAGGGATATATTTTTTTGATTATTTTTTTCATATTATTATATGAATTTTAAAGATTTTTACTAAAAATAAATGTTTAAAAATACTAAACTAATTATAAAAATTCTAAAAAAATTATAGAAAGTAGCTTGAACTAAGAGGAATCTAGGAAAAATAAGCTCGGGAACACATCTTATCGAATAAGCTGCGAAATAAGCTAAAATAGCTTATTGTACAAAAAGGGCTAAATGTACTATAAAGAAGATAAATGAAAGGAAAGCTCTCAACGGATGACTTATTGTATCGTGATGGTTGTGTGTGTTGGTAGGGTGGTAGAGTCTTCACGGGTTCGCAGTCTTGCCCACCAGAGGGAAGACCACTGGGGCTTCCCACTATCCCAAGTGTTTTAATCTTTGCCATTTTTTTACAACTTTTGAAAACACTTAAAAATAAGCTACTTTTGCAACTCAACTATTTTTATAAACCACAAATAAGCACAGAAATAAGCTAAATAAGGCAGAAATGCTTAAACACTACTAAGCCACTGAAATGCTAACTGTTGGCTTTGTTAAACTCAAATAAGCAAACCAAATAGAGAAATAAGCTAACTTAGATAATAAGCTACTCAAAACAAGAAACAAAAAAAAAACAAAAATGAGCAATCCAATAAGCCTAGAATGAGCTTATGAACTCAGCAGTACTAACTTTTAAGTTAGTACTGTCAATTAAACTCTTAAGTCTGCTTAGCTATTAACAGGTAAATAAGCACAATGAAATAACAAATAAGCTAAAACAGCGGAGCAGATACTCCATCACAATTTAAAAACGCATTAAGAACAAAAATAAGCACAATTTATAAGCTAGAATGATAGAAAAGCTAAAAAAAAACTTAAAAACACTTAAAATTTTACACTAGAAAGCAAATAAGATCAAATAAGCAAATGACAAAACTAAATAAGCTAAAATGGACTTATACTAACCTAATAAGCTAAAGTAAACCTAAATAAGCCATAATAATAAGCAGATAAGCTAAAATAAAGGAATAAGCAACTTATGGGTAAACTATAACCAAAACTGCCCCTTAAGGCACCTTTGAGCTTATATTTAAATAACTAAAGGATACTTATGAGACTTTTGGCTTATACACCCTAAAAAGTACCACCCGAAAATCCTACTTAAAAACAACTTTTAAAACCATTTGAAATTCAGGAGCTTCTAATAAAAATGCTTTGTATGAAAACAGCTTATACACTAAGAACACTTAGTTTACTTTTGAGATTTTGAATTTAAAAGACAAAAAACTTATTTTAAAGGCAAAAACAGATAAGCATTGAACTTATTTTTGAAACACAAACTAGTTTGAAATAGATTGACCACTGACCCTAGACCTACTTGTAATAAAAGCAAAAACGCAAAAGAAACAAAGAAAAAAAAAGTAAAACAAAGACACCCCAAAGACCAAGAAAAAAAAAGCCAACGCCCAAAAAAAACAAAAAAAAAACAAAAAAACCGGCAAAACTCCCCCAGGGGGGACCCGCCCGTTTCACCCCAACCACCCCCCACCCCCCCCCCGTACCCCAAAACAAATCCTCTCCGTGTTAGGAATTTTGTACTAGCAGAGTTGATCTAACTAGTTGGTCTGTAGATACCTACTGGTAGAGTACACAGTTCCTGCTGGTCATTGTAGTTCCTACTGGTACAGATAAGTAGTCTAGGTTAGGTATTGGGCAGTCAGCAAAGGGTTATCCCTGCTGGTATTAACAATATTAATCCTGGTAGTATTATACATACTCCGGTTGGTTTAGTAAAAGTTAGTTATAAATAATGGGATAATCATGAGGATATCCTAGGAAGTATAACACTTATCACTTTTAAGCTTTTAGTTAGGGATTTCATGGGTATTTTAAGAAACCAATCGGGTGGATTAATGGTAACTAACTAATTGATTCATTAGAAAAACAGAATCGTTTATTATCATAGAAAAAAGATCCATAAGAGGATGCTGTTTTAGTATTTTCTTCTAACTCTGTTGGTTTTATACATTCCGCGTAAAGAAAAGGGGGGGGGGGGACAATAGTTTCATTTGTTAGAGTCTCCTTATAAGAGTTGCTTGTGATTACATAAGTGCTCTACAACCGTTATAGGCATCAAGATCTATCTAGGGCTGGACCTTACAATGGTATCTAAGAGCCTAGGGGAGAGCTTTGTCTAAAAAAGCTTTACTATTACTTCACAGATGATTCACAAAATCTATCACAAACATACCCTAGTGTCATCACAATCAGCATCTTCATTCACTTTCCCATCAACCACTAAACCCGTGTTCTCAGCGTCAACTTCTGAACCAGTCTTTGAGTCTCCAAATCACACTCAACCCTCAAAAACTACCCAGTCTCAGCAACTTCAACAATATCACACAACCATAGTCTCAAACAATAATGTCCAAAATTTCCTTACTTAAAGAAGGATGAATAATGAGAAACTGGGCCCTGAAGATGGAATATTGGATCATGAACAATGACACAACTATGGAACATTGGGTTCTAAATGGAAACAAGCAGAAAAAAGGACAGGAAGATATCCAAAGGAAAAAATAATGATTCTTCCACATGTTTCTGTTTGAAGAACAAATTGCTGTTTCAAACCACTAGCAGAGAGACAAAAGCACGAACTAAATTTCTTCAGTCCTCTTCCTGAGGATCCATATGGCTGATTTTTCACCATCTAATGAATGCAAGGATATTTTGGTTGGCTGTCAAAGCCAAGATTTGGGAGGAAATGATGAGTCGAGAGAAATGAGGAAATCAAATGCTAAAGCAGGAGTTTTTCAGAATTTAGAGAATGACATCAGAAGTTTACATAACGGCTAATGACAGGTTTTCAGAAGATAAGAGTCTACCAATCCAGAAAGCAAGCTAACCAGACAAGACAGATTAGTAACCATGAAGTTTTCTTAGAGCACTACCACCTTTCATGGTCACAGGTGGCCATCACCTTAAAACAAAGGGTTGGTCTTGATATCAAAGCTTCTTGATGATCATTTACAACAACTGCTATAGGACACTTGAAATTTGATGTGAAGTGTGGCTCAAGTATATCGACTTCATACACATAGAAGGCACTCTCACTCGCTCACCTCCCATATCAGCTTTTATTAGTGCTGCTAGCACTAATTCAAAGATGTCATATCCTGATCAATCCCATTCAACCAGTTTTACTTCTGTTTCATCAAGTCCTACTGCTTCTAGCAATGTGATGGAAAATGTTCTCCATTCCTTTATTGCTGAAATGATCCACAACACAGATCACTTATGAAGATTTTGATCAAATTGGGAAATTGGACTTGGAGGAATTAGACATCAAATGGCAAATGGCAATGCTCTCTGTTAGGATTACCTAACAGATTTATAAAAGAAAAGCTAGGGAAAAGATTTAAGTATTAATAACAAAGAGCCTGCAAGGTTTGACAAAAAGAAAGGTCAAATGTTATTAAATGCTCAGAGTTGGGTCACTTTGCTAGGGAATGTACAGGAAAATAGTTGGATTCTAAAGCAAGGTACTCTTCATTCAAACTGAAGGAGCTGGATAAGACAGAAGAACCAAAGGCCTTGTTGTCTGTTGATTCAATGTTAAACTGGTCAGATCATGAAGGTGAAGATGTGGAAATTGGTGCTGCTCAAGTATATGGGATGATTGCTGGAGCTGAGGAGGATCTGCGTACATGGTAATAGCTACTGGTAATGCTACGGTGATGTTGCTGAAGAGTTTCTAATGATGAATGCTGAATTTGCCCCATGGTATCTCTTCTCAGGTACAAACTTGTCCTTTTGGTTGTGAACATCTATATGCTGAACTTAAAAAAGAATTTGACAATGTAGAAGCTCAATACAAAGAGTCATATATTCAGGTTCAAGCATATAAAAGTACTTTACAAACTTTAGAACAACAGAAGGGATGGTACCAAAGTAATCAGTTAGCATTAGAAGAAAGAATTAGAATCTTAACTGCTAATTTAGAAAACACAACAAACATGCTAAAATATACTGAGAAACTGAATGAACAGGCTAAAATTGAAAAACTGAATGATAAGGTTAAACTTGAGGAGTCTAATGCAAGATTTGACAAATGGAAGGACTCTTCCAAAAACCTGGACAAACTGATCAATAGCTCCATGTCCTCTAGATCAAAATTTGGTTTAGGATTTGGAGACACTTTTGGATCAGATGAGGTGTTTGATCTCTCTGCCCCTAGCATCTTTGACTCATCCCCTAAGGATGGTGCAGAGAAACCTCTCTATGACAGGTTTGTCAAAGCTGTTGGAATGAATGTTGTTCCTCCTCCTATAACAGGAACATTCATGCCTCCTTCCAACAATCCTGACCTTGATGATACACAGTTTACCTATGGTTCAAAGTCCACTAATAATTTTGAAACTAACTCTGTATCTAATGACTTTGTCTCTTGTGATAACAGTGACAAGTCCTCAGACTCAGAGACCAACTAACTTTGCATCCTGTGTTTCAAGTGTCAAGTCCTCAAGCTCCAAGACCAATGAACCCTTAGCCTCTGCCCCTAGTTCAGTTGATTCAAAACAATGCGACAGGAACTCTGACGCAACAACCAGTCTCACCAAAGATTAATCCTAGTTTTTTCTTTTAAGGAGAATGTAAAAACTCCTAGGAATTTATGTACTAAGAGTGGCGTAAACAGCACAAAGTTTGACTGTAAAAGAAGAGTCTCTTATGGTTTCTAAAAGACATGTTTTGTTTGTTGTAGTAAAGTTTCAATTGTATTAAATATTATGATTTTTATGAGAAACAGTTTGGACTTAGCCATAATAAACCTATGTGGACTAATGTATGCAAATATTCCCTCATTTGTTACCAAAAGCAACATCAGTTCCTGCTGGTGTAGAAATAGACATCATCTGTTTCCTGTTGTAGTAGAATACCACCAACATCTGTTCTTGCTGGTAGACCATTTTCTGCTGGTTGGAAAAATAATGCTGCTCGACCAATGACCAGACCAACAAGCCATTATTCAACCTTTTCGTAAGGCCTGGCTATTATAACCAATTGAATATGGGATGAGGGAAGAAGGGGAGCTTGCTGTTAACCCTCAGCAGATGTTTTCTTGAGACATTTCAAAGGCCAAATATGCAATGGGGATTCAAGAACAATGGTGGATCTCATCAATCTACATGGTTTCACTATTATATGATCCACAAGGCAGTCCGCAAGTCCAGTAATGACTTGGGTCTCACCATGTAAACTAATGTGTGTTGTATTGTGTATTGTAGGAAAATCCTTATAAGAATAGATTTAAGGAATTGTCGATACAGTGGTTTTTCCAGAAAGCATGACATGTAATAAAGAGAATATTGGATGACTTTGTGAAGAATGGAGAGGTACTAGTGACTTTTGGAGGAGGGAAGATCGAGTAAAATCACTTAGAAAAGGCACTATACAGGACTTCCAACTTGAACTTTGAGAATGTTTACTAGTGTGGAAAGAGCTTCAAAACTTATACCATTGTTCTTCGTTATCACAAATCTGTGACACCAAGAACAAAGTCCTTTTCACTGATAAAGAGTGCCTTGTTCTCTCTAAGGAGTTCCAACTACCTGAGAGTAGTCAGGTGGTTCTCAGAATTCCAAGAAGGCATAATCTCTACTGTTCCAGTTTGTCTCACATTCAACCTGAAAGAGATGTCACCTGTTTGCTAGCAAAAGCATCCTTAGAAGAGTCTACCAAATGGCATAGAAGGATGGCTCATGTGAACTTTAAAAACATGAACAAGCCTAGCTAAGCAGGATTAGTCAAAGGGCTACCCTCCAAACTCTTCACAAATGAGCACAACTGTATTGCCTGCAACAAAGGAAAGCAACACAAGGCCTTCTTACAAGGCATCACTACTGTAAGCACCATTTCGCTCCTTCCAGTTACTTCACACTGGATCTTTTATCAGGTACCTACATCCTAAAAAGCATTGATCACACAAAGTACTATTCCTTGGTGAGTTACAGATGACTTTAGCAGGTTTTACTTGGGTTTTCTTTTTGGGGACTAACGATGAAACATATGGATCCCTTAAGGACTTTATTACATTTATTGAAAACCAGTTAATAAAAAAGGGTTAAGCCATAAGGTGTGAACAATGGACATAGTTTAAAAAAATTTCCAATTAATTGAACTTTGTGGGCAAAGAGGGAACATTTAGAAGGATTACAGTAATGCCAGAACCCCACAACAAAATGGGGTTGCTGAAAGAACGAATAAAACCCTCATAGAGGCAACAAGAACTATGCTTGCTGACTCTAAGTTCCCTACCATGTTTTGGACAGAAGCAGTTAGTACTGCTTGTTATGTTTTGAACAGGGTTCTAGTGACTAAACCCCATAACAAGACACCTTATGAACTAGTGTCTGGGAAAGTTCCCAACATCAGTCATCTTAAACCTTTTGGGTGTCTTGTGACCATACTTAACACCAGTGACCACTTGGGAAAATTTGAGGGAAAAGCTGATGAAGGTTTTATTGTTGGGTATGCTGCTCATAGTAAGGCTTATCAGGTCTACAATTTATCCAGCAAAAAGATAGAAGAAACACTTAATTTGAGATATCTTAAAGATAAACTTAATGTTCAGGGTTTGGGTCATGAGTGGTATTTTGACCTTGACTATTTGACTTATTCTTTAGGTTATACTCGTTTCAAAACTAATCAACCTGCAAGTACCCAAGATACTAACATACATGCAGGTACACAAGATGATTCAGATTCGGAGTGTGATGAACAAGTAATTGTTGTTCCTTTTTTTCCTTCTAACTCTTTTTTAGGTCCTAAGGTTGATGAAGCTTCTTATATGGTGGAGAGCAGTTCAGATTATGTAGAGGAACTTGCTAGGCTTAAAAAACAAGCATATGAAGCCAATGCTTTAGCTGAGAAGCATCTGGGTCAAGCTGATCTTGCAGCCAGTAGGAATAGAGTTCCTGCTGGTAAGATTGATTCTGCTGCTGGTGTTTTTGATGGTCCTACTGAAACCTCTACTCCTGTTTTTACACCTATTCATATTGCTGTAACATCACTTCCTCCTGGTCACTTATTGGGCTCAAGTAAACATTCTACAATATATCCTTCTCCTTCTGACCTTACAAATTCCATGTCCTCATCTTCAGACATGGAGGACATATAACACCATCCTGACACTGGTATTTTCTCTTATCCTCCTGGTCACTCTTTGGGCTCAAGTGAACATTCTTCAAGATATCCCTTCTCCCATCAGACCGTGCAATTCCATATCCCACATAGTACACACGAAATGGAGGACAGTACACCACCAATCCGACTCTGGCATGATTCACTTCCCCTCTGCATAGAATGATGATGTTTTGTGTACTCACTCACTTATGCACAGTAATATTTTAGACATCTTTCCTACTAAGAGGGTAATACAATTCATACCTCAATCACAATACATGGGGATCTCACTTCCAGCCTGTTTCAGACATAGGTAACATTCAGGAAGTCTAAATTTGTGCAAGTGCATTGTAGCTAATTTTCATGTTGCTCAACAAAGGGACAATCACACAATATTATTTGCATATCTGTTTGCTTGTTTCTTTCACAACTTGAACCAACATGCTTGCCTCAATACTCTTAATGACCAGCTTGATTGAAGCTAAGGCAAAAGAGATGCAAGCGTTTGTAATCAGGAATATGTGAAGCTTTCCCTCTACGCGAGTTTGGAAAAATTTTGCTATTAGGGACAAATGGAGTTCTGAAAAACAAAAGAGAAGCAGAAGGTATAAGGTTGTAAGTAATAAAGCCAGGTTTGGTGGCTTCAAAGTCATAGGCAAGAGAGGGCATAATTATGCATGAGATTATGCTCCAGATTGCTAGAATTGAAGCTATTAGACTATTCCTAGCATTTGCCTCATATATGTTTTATGGTATAATCAAAGAGGATGTCAGAGTCTTTCCCTGTATGTGGGAAAATTGAAGAAGAAGTTTATGTTACTTCAACTTAAGGATTGAAGATCCTCATTTCCCTAAGCATTTTACAAAGTTGTGAAAGCTTTGTATGCTTTCTCAAGCACCAAGGGCCTGTATGCAAGATGTCTACTTTTCCTTATAAAGCATTAAATTACAGAAGAGGTACATATAGACAATACTCATCTTCATTAAGACGAATTCCCAGGGATATCATACTTGTTTCAGGTCATGTGGATGAACATTATTGTTGGTCTACAAACAAGCTGGTGGATGAGTTTTGGAGTCTTGATTAAAGGAGAATTTGAGATGAGTCTATGGGTGAGTAACTTTTCTTAGGCATAACAAGTGAATACAGAAGCCTGATGGATTCTTTATCAGCCAGAAAAGTATGTTTCGACATACGTCAGAAATTTGATAAGGAAAAGTGTGAGACCATTGCAAAAACACCCTTTGAAGCTTCAAGCCACAAATCCTAGGAATAACCTGATGATGCAGTTAATGTACACTTTATACCATAGATCCATGATAGGGTTCCCTCATGTATTTGACTAGCTTCAAGGCCAGATATTCATTGCATGAGTGATTGAGTGCTAGACACCAGGTACACCTTGACATCCTACCGATGCAATCAAGAAGATCTTTAAGGTATCTAAGGCAACCAAAAACCTTGTCTATGGTACCCAAGAGATTCTCCCTTTGTGTTGGAAGCAATAGTGATAGTGACCTATCTGGTTGTCATGGTGATAGAAAATCATCAACTTGTGGTAATGGCAATTCTTGGTAAAGGTAACATGCATCCGTATTTTCAGTCTTTTTAACACGTCATCTATTTGACTAATTAATTTATTTTCTACTCGTACGCGTTTACATTTATTATTTTTAATAGTTAAGTTTAATCGAATGACGTTAAAATTAATACGATTAGTCGAAAGCGACACCAAACAAATAAATGTTTACAATCAAGCAAGTGTAAGTAAATATTTCGAGTATTAATGTATTAACTTTATTATTGTTATTTATAGCGGATAACTTAAAGTGTAAACGTCTTCTCGCGATAAATTGCGTTTAGGCACTCTCCGGAACCGACCAAAACTTGCCTACGCTTCAACAAATACCCACTTTTAAACCCAATCATACAAAGTTGCAAAATATATCATCGTATATCCTATCTTTTTGCCGAAATTCTTCATTTAAACAAGTGTTATATGAAAATACTCCTTTCACTTGTACAAAAGTACTAACACCATACTTCAAAAATCAACACCATCTTTGTTGTCATCTTTTGACTTAGACCAAGACCAAGCCCATACCTAAGACCAAAGACCATCCCTTAGACATTAAACAAGGTTCCTTGACTAACTTGCATAGGTATATACAAATCAAACTAGTAAGGAAAAACATACAAGCAAAATCTACCAAAAATCAAATATTGTATCCTCCTTTTATCCTCTCTAACATGCCTAAGACAGCATCAACCCCCTTTAACTAATCACTAAAAATTTTATTCCACATACACACTTAAACACATCCAACCTAAGGAATTCTAGGCGTTCAAGCATTGGCTAACCTTTTCAAGTAGTTAATCCAGTAAAATTGAAACTAAGGGTTTATAGAAATGGAAAGCTAGGGTGATTTATATCTAAACAAGTTAAATACTTCTGTTCATCATCTTACATCATAATAAGGTTAGCTAAAAACCTCATGTCTTTTACTTTCATTCAATTTTTATATGAGTTTACTGTTTTATATAACTATACACCACTTTATGATTTTTAAATAGTAAAACTAATATCACTTATGTTTTAAATTTACACAACTTTTCTTATCGCCATATTGTTATATAAAACATTGAAAAAATGGATCATAAATATGTTGACATGTTGTATAAGTAATAACAAATGATGATTTTGTATAAATTTGGGTTGCTAAAGTTAAAAACACAAACTAATTATAAATGAACACCCTTAGGAAATAAAAGGGTGATTTGATTTCGACTTCCTATAGTTAGTTTGACATTACTAAAAATAATACGATCCTCATGACGATTCCAAAATGAGAAAGAAACTCGAAAAACACGATTTATAAACGAAAAAGATAACGTTAGTTACGAGTTTACGACCGAGAAATACATTTATAAAACTATTTATATAAAATTTTTACTATTCATTACAGAAGTGATATTGTTTAAAACATCAAAAATAGATATAAATTTATTAATTAAGATCGAACTCCGAACGAATCGTTAAACGAGTCTATAACGAATAAAATACGACATTTTTGTTTTTATTTTTTTAGTGTTAACGAGTTACGATAACAAAAACTATCAAAAAATAAGTACATATCTTATGAACATAAAAAATTTCAAACTATTAATACATGAAAAAAACGTAAAATTTTAAAAATTTATAATTTGATAACATCGACTTATACGAAAAGTGTTGACCATAAGAAACGTAGAAACGGGCTTAAAACGAAAAGTTCGCATTATTTTCATAACTTGTGACTAATTCCTGAGGGAGAATATGTTGGACTCTTTTTTTAAAATAATTTTTTGACGAAACTATTTAGAATCATTTATATATTCATTTATACATGTCTTAAACTTTATAAATATTCTTTTACAAAGACAATTGAAATTAATAATTCGATTAACTAGTTCAAATACACGAATAATATTTAGCAAATGCAATTTAAATATTATTTCGCAAACACGAGTAGACGGTGATGTAGCTATATAGAATCATACGTTGTATTAGTTATCAAAGTACTGATATAAACTAGGAGTTTCAATAATGAGGGCCACTTTGGGGTGTGCTTCGCGATTTGTGGATTTAACGATTTAAAGTGTCCTATGCTCCTCATACGTTCAAGAACACGACCTCTTAATTAGATAGTCCCGAACGATAGTAAGAAGAGCATAACGACCTATAAATAATCCAAAGTGTGTAGTACTATATGACCTATAAAGGATTAGGAGTTGCCTTCGGATTATCCTTCGTGACGCATTTTCTATTTTGAATACTTGTTGATTACAATTCACTCCAGTGAGTTCGTAATCCCCCTTTTTCTACTACTTTCTTAATTAAATTCGGGGAGATTACATGCCTTGATTTCTTTGGACACTAAGTGTTTCAAAACTGTATGACTAGTTCCCAGATTACATTATTGCCTAAGTACCCTTCTGCCGCTAAGTCCCCTTTAGAATCATGAACCATTAATTACCTGCTGGTATACGCTAGGTATGGATAGATCTATCGGGAACAGACCATCCCCCCTCGTACTAGGCTGGGATTCCTAGTTGACCATTGACAGCAATTTAACATTCAGAGAAAATCGTCAGATTTTTGGCACATCTGTATTGAGAAAATTCGTAGGATGTTTTTGTAACATCTGTATTCCGTGTTTGGGCACAAACCTCAAGTACTGGTTTGATTACAGTTTATTACGTTAAGGTCGGTGTCATGAGCTTAGGCAACAATAACTGTTTTTGGACTAATTGAATGTGTTTCATAGTCCTAACTATTACTTCGAGATCTTGGGTCGCACTGCTATTTACCTGATAAAACCTATGAAATCACTCAAACAATTTTTGTTGACGATTTAGGCAAGTTGTTAATCTCAGTGCCTGAAGCAAATGTCATGATGGGACCGTGACGATATCTATTTAGAGGGATTCTGTATTTCGTAAAATACAATGAAACTTTTATCTTAATAAAATCTTAATGTCTTTTTATCAAAACTATGGGACCTAACGTGAAAACTCTGATCTTTTGTAATGACATCGAATGAAACTTATTTTATAAACGGTCCATTTAAGTCTTTTCTATATCCTTGATTTTGTTCTTTGAAGTAGCACCTCCAATGTTAGCCATTCCTGCTTTACCCACCCCGATTTTGGGGTTTAAGATGTACCAAGCCACAGGTTTATAGGGAACTGGACATTTCCAAAACCTAGTCCTATAACCACAAAGTTAAAGATTTTTTATTTCTTCATATTTTTAAAATACATGCTTTCATCGCTTATGTCCGATATCCCCTACTAATCTCGCCCTGTATTCCCTGATCCTTACTTACTTTTCCGATTATCATTATTGCATTATATATAATCTTATATATATAATACTTGGTTTAAATTCGATCTCTTACGTCTATCTTTTGACATATCAGTATCTATTTCTATCGGTCAATTATATAAATATTGACCATTCTGATTAAATTATGATTATTTATATCACTTTTCTATTTCCTTTTCTCTCTTATTATCACGTGCCATGACTTCGCATACCATTATAAATTCTTAACGAATTGTGTACTTGCGTGGCTAGAATCATGCCGCCTAGGAGATTTAAGAAGAAATCTGTTAAGAGGATAGTGGAAAAGCGTGTGGCCAAAGCTATTGAAGAATATGAAAAGACAAGAGCTGACTCAAACAATACTGGTGGATCTGGATCAGCAAATACTGGAGGAACTGTTGCACCAGATGTGCAAGGATGTTCGTATAAGACATTTATGAACGGCAAGCCTCACTCTTTCAGCGGGACTGAAGGCGTAGTCGGACTGAAACGCTGGTTTGAAAAGATGGAGCAAGTGTTTGAGATTTGTAAGTGTGCTGAAGATGACAAGGTAAAGTTTGCTGTGTGCACGTTCGAGAGTCGTGCTCTGACCTGGTGGAACGGAAATGTTCAAACTTTGGGACTTGCTAATGCTAATCAGATCCCCTGGAGCAACGTAAAAGCTATGATGACTACTGAATACTGCCCAGCAACTGAAATCCAAAGGATGGAGCAAGAGCTTTGGACTTTGACTTTGAAAGGAGATGACATCGAGGCATACAACAATCGCTTCCACGAACTGGTTTTGATGTGTCCTGAGTTGGTGTCAACTGAAAAGAAAAAGATTGAAAAGTACATTCGAGGATTTCCCGAGGGAATCAAAGGAAATGTTACTTCTTCAAAGCCTGCGACTTTGCATGATGCAATCAACATGGCTCGAGAACTGATTGAACAAGGGGTTCAGGCTAAGGCATTAAGGATCGGTGATAGCAATAAAAGGAAGTGGGAAGACCAACAAGGGAACAACTATCACCAGCAGCAAAACCGAAGACAAGAAGCTGCTAAGGTTTATGTGGCAGCCCCAGCTAAGGGTAGAGGCTACGCTGGGAACTTACCATGGTGCAATAGGTGCAAGGCACATCATCAGCCAGGTCCGTGTCCTCCTAGGTGTGGTAAATGTCACAAGCTTGGTCACCAGGAAGGGGAGTGTCGAACTAGGATTCCTGTAGCGGGAGGCAATTCGCTACAAAATGTGACATGCTTTGGTTGTGGGAATCATGGGCACTACAGGAGTGATTGCCCGGAGTTAAAGAACCGAAACTAAGGAAACCAAGTTAAAGGTACTGAAGCACGTGGAATGGTGCATGCCTTAGTAGGAGGAGAAACCAATCAAAACCTTAACAACATGGAGGATGATATCAATGCTTAGACTTTATCCCTTTAGGAATTCTCGCTTAAATTTCTTTTGAACTTTCGCTTAAATTTCTGTTGTACCGAATGATTTCGAATTATCTATCAAAGTAATGTATTGTGAAAACTTCGTCACCTTACTATTAAAAAAATAATAATAAAAAAAAATAAAAAAAACGTCACAAATTTTGAACGCTCAAGTTAAAGCCATTTAAAAAGAGAATGCAAACGAGTTACTAAGCATGGTAACGAAATATTCAAAAGACATAAATGAAAATAACAAATAAATTTGTTGCCACAACATCCGTTTATTATCTAAAAAAATAAGATTACATAAGGACATAAAGGAAATACAAGTTTTATTACAACCCTCCCCTAACCATAATATCTAGTCCTTCAAGCATAGATCCACGCCAATAGCAAGGATAATGACCGGCACGAGAATTGCTAGAATAAAGGCCAAATACTGAGATCCTTCTTCGTATGGGAAGTAGGCAAGATAAATGCACCGTGAGTGCGCAATCGCGGTCGTATCCAAATCGCCAAGATCGGTGGATGATGTCACCATTTTTGAGGATTGGAATAAGAGAAAATGTAATAGCAAGATTAGTGTTGTATTGCGAAATGGAGAAGAAACTTATTTATGAAAAAGGAGGAAAGTAACCGTTTGGGTTGGTTACGTGTTCATTTACTGGTCACCGACCGTTAGGGGTTAGCAACCGTGTTCATAAAAAAAAAAATAAAAAAAAAATAATAATTATCTACAACCTTCTTCATCAACATTATTCCGGAAAAAATAATCCCATCTTTTTCTCCGAACTCCGTACCTTCCTCAAGTGCCGCAACTTGAGCCTTGAGGACAAGGCTCTTCTAACCGGAGGAGACTGTAACATTCCGTATTTTCAGGTCATTTACAACGTCATATATTTTACTAATAATTTTTTTTTTCGTATGCATTTACTTTTAATTATAATAATTAAGTTAAATCGCGTAAGCTATAAATTATCAATATTATTATGTGAACCGGACAGCCAAAAAAAACGAATTAAGTTTTCTAGTCAGCCAATTCATAATATATTTTTATTTTTTCAAAGTAATAATTAACTTTTATATTTTAAATTTTGTTGGTATACGTACAAAATTAGAATACTTTCTCAATAAAAATACGTTTAGGGCAATACCCGGAAACCCACCAAAAAATTTTTCTTATTTTCTAGAACGAGCTTCAACAAATACCCACATTTATACCCAATACATAAAAGTTACAAAATATATCATACATATCACATGTATGCCGAAATTTTTGCAAGATATACATAGAAACTCTTCCACTTTGGTCAATGAACATCACTTCTCATTAAACCACACCTTACTCCTGTCTTGGATCTTTGACCATCATACCCCTGACCATAGGGGTCCTAACCCTAAAACGCGCGACGCCTCACCCCTTTGTCCCCTTGACCCACGACAAGAAACCCCCCCCCTTTGAATTCTTGGTCAAACTTTGACTAACAAATATCTAATCACCTTCCTATATATACATGCATTCATATGAAGAAAAACATACACATTTAGCACTTAAGCAAAATTTTACTTCTCTCTTTCACTCCCCCTTTTAAAGTTCAAAAACTCCACCGGGCTCATTTAGCCCTCATAAACAACCAATAAAAACAAAATTTAAATACAATCTAGAAACAAGAAGCCTATACACATCCATTTCTAGATTACATTCTAAGGTATTGTTTCCAAGGCATTTTGGATTACCTTTTTCAAGTATTAATCAAGAAAAGTGAAACTAGGGTTTTAAAATGGAAAGCTAGGTTCTTATACACTAAACATCTAAACACAAGGGTTTAGATACAATTGGTATCATCATCTATAACATCATAATAAGGATCTGCTAAAAACCTTTCATGTCTTTAACTTTCATCATTTTTATATGTATAACATGTTTTATATAACTAAATCACCACATAGATTTTTAATATGTAAAACGAATTATCACTTATGTTATTGAATTTACACCCTTTTCTTATGTCCAAATTGTTAATATGATCCAAGAAAAATGGATTAATAAATATTTTGCAAGTTGTTTAAGTATAAACATGATTTTGTATAAAATTTGGGTTTATAAAAGTTAATACAACGAAACACTTTATAAATGAACACACTTGGATAAAATAAGAATGGTTGATTTGATTTTTCCGTTCGACTTCATACAGTAGGTTGACATTACATAAAAATAATGACGCCTCATGACGATTCCAAAATTGATAAGAAACATCGAAAAAACTCGATTTTTACGGAAAAGATACGTTGTTACGAGTTTACGACTAGAAATACTTTTTTATAAAATTTACTATACATTACAGAAAGTGTTATTTTTAAACACCAAAAATAATGATATACTTTTAATTACGAGATCTTACTCGAAAGAAACCGTTAAAAACGGAGCTATAAACGATAAAATAAATACGACTTATTATATACGAGTTTTCGATAACAAAAACTATAAAAAGAAGTATATATCTGTTATAACAGTAAAAGAATAATCACTAATCATCAGTAAAACAAAAATTTTAAAAATGTTAAAATTATTGATAACTCGACTTAATCCAGAAACGTAAGAAACGTTGGGCTTAAAACGAGAAAGTTACGCTATTTTTCGTAACTTGTGCACTATTTCCACAGATGGGGGGTGAATAGTGTGTAGAGATCTTTTTAAAATATATTTTTTTTTATGCGAAACATATTAGAAATCATTTATATAAGATTTTACAAATGTCTTAAACTTTATAAATATATATTTTACAAAAGACAATTGAATTAAATATTCGATATAACGAGTTCAAATACACGAATAAAAATTTAGCAAATGCAATTTAAATATTATTTCGGCAAAACACGAGTAGACGGTGATTGTACTATAAGATAGAATCATACTTGTATTAGTTATCAAAGTACAAAAGATACAGGGAGTTTAATAATGAGGGACCTCTTCGGGTGGCTTATCGACAGAGTTGTTGGATTACGATTTAAATTTCCTAGCTCCTCATACGTTCACTTACACGACCTCTAAATTATGAATAGTCCCAACGATAGTATGATGAGCTATACGACCTATAAATAAAATCAAAGTGTGTTAGTACTTAAAAAGCGACCTATAATGGATTAGTTTGACTTTCGGATTCTTTCGTGACGCATTTTCTATTGTTTGAAAACTTGTTGATAACAATACACTCAAGGTGAGTTCGTAGCCCCCTTTTTCTACTACCTACTCGTTTTTACATTAAATTCGGGGGAGATTACATGCTTGATTTCTTTGGACAACAAGTATTTTCATTCAACAACTGAAAGCAATAAACCTGATACATAATTTAGCCGAAGAACCCATCTCCCGGCTAAGACCCCTATTAAACATGAACAGTAAATTACCTGGCATGGGAAAACGCTAGTGTAAAGGATAGAACTATCGGATGACCATCCCGTCGACTAGGCTGTGATTTTCTAGTTGACGCATTGACGATTTAACAATCGAAAAAAATTCGTAGGATGTTTGGGTCAGCGATCTGTATTGAGAAAATTCTTAGGATTTTTAGTAACATCTGTATCCGAGTTGGGGCAGCAAACCTACAAGTAGCTGGATTATGATTACAGTTATTGCGTTAAAAGGTCCGGTGTGATGAGCTTAGTGGCAATAAATACCTGATTTTGGACTAGTTGAAAAATTGTGATTCAAGTCTACTATACTTATCGATCATTGTGGTCGCACGTTATTTCTGATAAAACCTATAAATTCACTCAAGCAATTTGTTGAAGTTTAGCAATGTTTTAATCTCAGGTGCTGAGGCATATGCTTGATGGAGGGCCGTGACAATATACTATTAGAGGGATTCTGATTTCTTAAATTTAATGAAACTTTTGTCTTATAAAATCTTAATGTCTTTTTATCAAAACTATGGGACCTAACGTGAAAACTCTGATCTTTTGTAATGACATTGAATGAATCTTATTTTTAACGTCCATTTAAGGTCGTTTTCTATATCTGATTATTTGTAGTACTTTGACTGTAGGCAGCACACCACCAGTGATTAGCCTTTCCTCCCCGCTGGGCGACCGCACCAACGATTTTGGGGGTGTTACAAATTGCATGGAACGTGACCAAAAAACCTGCTGCATAGGCAGTATGGTCTATACATCTCTATAATAGAGACATCGACAAAATACGAATAACCCCGAATAACCCCGCGCTCCGCAGCGGAGCGCGGGTTAAAAACCTTGTTAATTAAAAAACCTGAGAGTATCGGGTCGGGTCGGGCCGGGCCGGCGTCTGCCATTATTAATCTTAACAGGGCGATCCCGATTTTTGTATAGTTCTTATAATTTTTTTTATAAAAAAGAACTCTTGATATCATTTGTAAAAAAAATTGATATAAAATATAAGATTATTAAATAGTTAATCACAAGTAACATGAATAACAATTTATTACTTAATTACGCTAAAGTGTCAAATCTATACATTTTTAAGTAATAATCCTTTTTGAATAATTGATTCAACAGATCATGCAAATTCATTATTAATAAATTGATCAAGACAAAGAAAACACCGTTAGGCAGAACCCAACCCCCCCCCCCCCCCCGCCACACACACACATACAAAAAGCTAAGAAAAAGAAAAATTGTTCAAAGACAACCAAATATTTATGAGCAAAACCAAATGGAGTTTGTGTCTTAATGGTTATCATCAATGTTGTGGTGTGACGAGCTCTCCAATCAAATATTGTTAGTTCAAGTCGTGGATTATACATGCAGATAGTTTTTCCTTTTTTTTTCGTAAGGCCAAAAGCAATTAACTATATAAAAAAGAGATTTTGGTAATTGGCATAGGCTAAAGCACTCTCTTTTTGGTGGTAGGCTAACGTTGGTGAAATCGGTTCTTAGTAGCTTGCCTTTATATTATTTTTCATTGTTTCGGGCTCCGATGGGTGTTCTTAAAAAATTAGAAAGTATGATAACAACGATTCTTTTGGGGGCGGAAATGATGAATGAAAAACGAAATAGATGGGTTTAAGAGTGGGACTTTAACTCTATAACAAAGCAAGTTTAGCGGGGGCTTAATATCGGTAGTCTTAAGGCGTGAATTGGGCATTACTAGGTAAATGGTGGTGGCGATTTCAAGTGGAAGGAGACCGATTATGGATTAAAATCATCAAAAGTATTTACGGTAGTGATGGGGGTTTGTCCGTGATGCTTGAGAGGAGAAGTAATAGAACTGTAGAGGCGGAAGTATTTTGAGAGGCATTAAATGAGGGTATGTAAGGACATTGATAAAAGTGGGATAAACTTTTGTTCCACATCTTTTGGGAAAATGATGAGAAAGTGGATATAATACTGGCTTTTTGGCTAGATATGGAGGGTTAATGTGGGGAAGGGGAGGGTGTGGGCGCTTTGTAGAAATTTTTCCAAGGTTAGTAGATTAGAAACGAATAAAGATGAATCGGTTGGGGGGAGAAGAGGTGTGGGGGAGAAAAAGAGCTGCTTGAATGAGAGCAATTGCATTGGCTAGAGAGCCAAGAGGTAAGAGGAGAAGTGATGATCTTAACTGAAAATTGACGGGGGCATTAACTAATTTTTTGTTTATCGCAAAGTTCTACGAGGTAGATTCTTGACTTGCGTTGGCTTCTTGTAAGCAAAAATAGGCAATTAACCTCAAGTGGGCCTTTAGAGAAAAGATTGATGAAAAAAAATACCTTATCTCGACAAATTCAACTAAAGAAACAAAGTGGAGCAGGATAATCCCAAGAAAAATTTGTATCTTTATCTAGCGTAGTTACAACAAAGAATAAAAGAAAGAATTAACCCCGATGTGGCCACAATGGTTACAACATATTTGGTATGTGATCTTTAAACGTCAATATTGAGGCCCAACATTGCGAAGAAAAATAAAGAAACGTTTGAATCATTGCTTCATGAGAATGTTCTCGATATTTTAGAGCTGGAATGGAAAAAGGTCTTTAAATGGTGGAAAAAGATGGACAACTTCAATGTCAGGTCAATTGATGATATAATAAATCCTATTTTTTTCTGTGATACGTTCAACAACAAAAAACAAAGATCGAATTGGCAACGGTATGTAGGTTCCATGTTACACTTACTGGTGGGGCGTTTATCCCGAACAACAGAATATATGAAAATAAAGTTTCAAACTTGACCATGGTTTACGACGAGTTACAAATCCTTACCTTCTATTGGGTGTCGCATAGAGCTAAAAGAGCAATTACATCTTGGATAGATTGGTGTTCAGACCCGTTAACTACTTTAGCAAAGTTTAGAATGCTCTCGTTCAACTTCTTCTATCAACAAAAAAAGAAAGATCGATTTGGCAAGAGCGGTATAGTTGTCCCCCCATAGTTACACTTACAGTGTGGCGTTTTCGAAACAACATAATATTTGAAAATAAATTTACATCAAAAACTTGACCGATGGTTTGGCGAGCAGAGTTACAAGTCCTTACCTTCTAATGGGTGCCGTCATAGAGCTAAAGGAGCAATTACATCTTGGATAGATTGGTGTTCAGACCCGGTAACCACTTGCAAAGTTTAGTATGCCTCGTTCAACTTCTTCTATTGGTAACTGGTCGTTTCTAGTTTTCTTTGGTGGAAGTTTTGGTCTCTCTTTCCTATAAATGAGGTGGATGGTTTGAAGTGTTTCCAAGTATAGTGTGATCTGTAGTTGGTTTATGTTGGGTCTTTGGAGATGCCGGGGTCCTTAGGTTTTGTTTTTTGTAGTTGCTACGGCATTGTCGTCGTTTTGCGAGATAGTTTGTGGTTTAAATATGTTAAAATTGCCGTTAAAAAAAAATCTTTATGACAAATGTAGTTTACAAAAGTAAAAAAGCAAACTTTTTATATTTTAATAATAATTTTGCACACATCAATTTATACTTACCTACATTTTCACATTTTCCCGAAAGTAAAATATAAACACATCTAAGGGTGTGCTTGGTAGGATGTATTAAGAGGTGAGTTATAGGAAATGCAATTATTAAGTAAGCTTGGTTTACTATAGGAAATGCAATTATTAACTAAGATATATGTAATTTTAAAATTAACCAATGATACATATGTAAAGAGTTTTGCTACATCCATAAACAATCCACAAACAAACATTTACAAACATGTGTTGTTTATGTGTGATTGGCCAAATCAAAAAGAAAAGAGAGAAAGTGTATCAAAATACACCAATCAAAACATCACAACACATGTTTGTGGATGTTTATTTGTGAATTGTTTGTGGATGTAGCAAAACTCATATGTAAAACCTCCTCTCTAAAATCACATTGATATCCACAACAAGACTATAGGTTATAATATCCTTTATAGGCTTAGGGAGAA